>PVIR01002457.1:0-102225 GCA_004026965.1 Petromus typicus
GCACTAACGTAGTGGAAGGACCGTCGTGGAGCGAAACTGCTCATGTTACAGTGGTCAAGATGCAGAAGGAGAGAGAAAACGTGGGGAGAACTCCCATCCAGATCGAATCCCTAGCAACCCTATCTCCAAACAGCACATTCAGCTGCAGTGCCTTTTTCATTCAATCATTTTCCAAAACCCATCTTGTGAGCATCTGAGGCCTTATGGGACCTTTGCCACTAACTCACAAGAAGTGAAATAGACATTCTATGGTATTTTATATGATATATAGCTTTTATAACAGTTACATGTCAATTAATATATCTTAGATAATAGTATATATAACTTAAAAAAGAATGAAGTTGTCACTCTATTGCTTAAGTATCCATTTGTTAGAAATTCTAGTAAAAAATAATTTTTTGTTATTGCAATTTTAAACTTATTATGGATTTAAACTTTATCATCTTGCTGATCTTTTATTTATAAAGAAATCATGTATTTTTTTACCCCTATTAACAAAGAAATGAGAACCTAGAGAGTTTTATTTAATTACCTCGTACTACATTAAAAGCATAATATGCTCATGTAATCTGTTTTCCTAAAGAACAACTTCAGGGAAGTCTGTCAAGGTTTTACTGCTGAACATGTAAAAACATCTGCAGAATAACAAAAAAATCAGGAAAACAGAATGTGACAAGTAGAAAATGATTGATTACCACTCTCCTATTTCCATAGTAAAGACACAAATATGATGAGGAAAATTAGCCAATATCTTTAAAAATTCCATTTTTCCACACCCTACTCCACCAAGCCCTCCAAATCCAGCATGGTGACCTGGACGTAGTGTTGGCTTCTTAGGGCAGATGGTTGCATCTGGCATCCATAGAGGTGGAGAGAAAAACACTGAGTCACTGGATAAACCAGGCCTTACTTGGCAACTTTAGTAGTGGTGAAAGATAATTTCCAAATCTCAAAGGATGAGAAAAATGATAATGAGATAAACTTTTATCTACTTTCCTATGTCATCTCTTTTAGCAGCTACTCGATTGATTTATTTTTAGCTTCATTTTTATATTCCTAAGTTAAATATGGCATACAAAGATACAAGATAGATTTAATAGTACATACTGAAAATTGATGAAAGCTATAGTATTAATCTGACCAGTTAATTCAGTTATTGCATGTTAAATTTCTGCAGTGAGTTTGAGAATAAGCTGAGAAATACTTATCCAAATGAGTCCTTACTACATAGATAATGAATAAAACAGTGGCATATTCAAAAAACCTGGATTTAAAACCCACAATCATATTAGATTAAGAGTCTGAATTATATTTCAAGTATCCTGCAATTCTGGTTAATAGTACATTTGCTTAGCTCTTCTTTCTGTTGTACCCCATACAGCTATATGTTCTGGGTATACTGACTGAGATTTTTGTTGCTGTGACCAAACACTTGAGAAAACAAGTGAGGGGAGGAACTCTTTATGTTGGGTTGTCCTTCAGAGATGTCTATCATTGTTAGGTCACCAGGAGCAAACAACGTGGTGATGGTAGAAGGACGTGGCTTAGGAAAGCCAGCAACATCACAGCAGTCAGGAAGCAGAGAGAAAGGAAAAAATCCCGAGAAAAGATACATCAAGCCTAGGGTCTATCTCTAAAGATATACTTTCAGCACAAATCACTGTAGGGCAAGAACACTAGTGGGGTACAAGGGGGCTCTGAGATGTGAAAATACATCCAGAAAATGCTAAGAATGTAGAACTCCAACATTGTTCTTCCCAAAGATGATGCAGTCTCTCCCCTGCTTACCCTACCTGAGGCACAATCTTCTACCACATAAAAGCCTTTCAGTAGTTTCACAGTTGCCTTATAAGGATGATGTTTATCCTTAAAAGTTTAGCATCTAGAGGCATAGTAGAAATCAGTGAACATTCAGTGCAGTCCACATGGATGAGTACAAAGCTTGGTCTAGAAGGGGATAGCTCATGAGCTAGAAGAATTATAAAAGTTGATATTAACTTGTCTTCAGTGCTTACAAGACTTCTGCTAATATTAGTGTTTATTAACTTGTAAAATCCTTTTTCTATCACCACGGCAAAATGTTACACAAATATAACACTGACCTTGACCAGAGACTTCATTTTATTGAAAAGAGAGTGCATAATGGGGACACACTTCTAAAATAAATATTTATGTGTAGGCTACCATGCAAAGGAAGATGCCACGTACAGTGTTGGAATGATCTAATAAATGTCCACTTAAAGTTCTTGGCTGGGAGAAATCACCCTATTCTGTCTGACTGCTACCTGATAAACAGCAATGTGTAACTTCAACTCACAGCCAGAAGTGTATTGCGTTGTTTTCCACATATATATGAGGGGATCAGTTTAAGGGATTCTTGTTTGTAAACCTGTTCCCTTTGAAGTTGAGCATGGTTGTTTTGGAGAACCTGGTGTTGAAGACAGGACTTGCTTCCATCAGGGATGACAGCCATTATTTCATTAGCTTGGAATTCAAAACTGTCTTCACAGCAATTCATGGCTGCTCCTGACACAGAACAGGCTAGAGAGGATGTGTCCATGAAAGTTGACTTAAATTATCAAGGAGAAATTGAGCTGAATTATTTATTTATTTATTTATTTTTAGGTGTTTTTTTGAGACAGGGTCTCACTTTGTAGTTCAGGCTGGCCCAGAGCTCAGCCTCCAACTCACATCACAGTAATCCTCCTGCCTCTGCCCCCGAGTGCTGGGATTACAGGCGTGAGCCATCACACCCGGCACTGTGGTATGTGGTACTGGTTGCTGCTGGGGTGAGTCTCCACGCCCCATATTGTATGTGATTACCAGGGAATCAAACCCAGGCCCTTGCGCTTGCAAGACAGGCACTGGAACCACTGAGCTAACTCCCCGGCCCCTGAGCTGAATTTATATAGTGGGCATGAAAGATCTTTATTAGGAATGAGTATACTCATGAGGATTCCTCTTTGTTAGGACTTCACTATTGGAACATTGTAGAGAATCAATAAAGATGAAAAAGGTCATACAAGAAGAGAACAATAG
Organism: Petromus typicus; assembly: GCA_004026965.1. Classification (NCBI taxonomy): domain Eukaryota; kingdom Metazoa; phylum Chordata; class Mammalia; order Rodentia; family Petromuridae; genus Petromus; species Petromus typicus. The sequence continues at coordinate 3,040 of PVIR01002457.1, forward strand.
ATCTCTCACCCAGTACAACTAGGGCTCTTACAAGCAGAGGATAAGAAGAACATGAGATAGGTGTAAGAGAATGAAGCTTTTACTTGTTAAAAAAGGATTCCTTTTTTTTACAGTCTACAAAGTGAAGTCTAACTAGATGTTGTTGTAGATGCTGTAATTCCAGAACTGGGTAAGTCTGACGCAAGAACATTGCAAATTCAAGCCCCAACCAGAGAATTTAGCAGTTCAATGCAGTCCTGCTCATTATAAAAGAAAAATAAAAGCACTGGAGATATAGCTCAGTGCAAAGGCCCTGGATTCAAATGTAGGACTATAAAAATAGGTGCCATTTTTTGCGCCGCCCCCCATTTTGCCTTACGCTTCAACTGGGATCTTGATGAGTTGACAGGATCTGACCGCAGCTCATCTGAACTCACCTCCCTCCTGAGTTCAAGACTCACGTATTACGTCTGGACAAAGGATGAGAATAGAGGCCAGTGGACAAAAGCAGCACTTTCTTCTGCTCCTCCACATCTGGTCTCTACACTCAGCACAAGTTCTGTCCCACAAAAGGCAGATTCTCTCAGATAGATTAGTAAACTAACTTACCCCATGGCCTCTGGATGGCTCTAGGTTAATAGAGTTACCATTAGAAAAGCAGACAGCCAGAAAAGTAAGGAGCGTTTTATTCCTCATTTCCTTTCATGATAACTGCACAGTAGGTGAATCAGCTGCACTCGCTGCCCAGCCTACACTTTGGGGCAGGAGCACCATCAGCTGGAGGGCCCCTCCCTGAGCTGGGCCACTGCTTCCTTTCTCTGATGTTAAAGTAGAGTGGTGATGGCTCATTGCTAGCCTTGAGCGGCCACTGGGCTGGTTTTTCCTAACCCTGTCAGCTTCTATTGTACTCTGTCCTTTCATTCAACATCTCTCGGTTATTCTCATTTGAATTCATCATGTGCTTTTTGGAACAGCTAATCATTTTACTTTTACTCGTAAGATTTATAAAGCATAAATTGCCTTCAGCTAATATTCTGTTAAGTATTTCTACACAGTTCCTTTATAGCAATATAGTTACTTAAAATGATTTCAGTAAGATCAGAGCAAGCTATTCTCAGGGTTGGTAGGTGAAATTAACCTCTGCTGGCAAAGACAGTTTACCTCTTTAAGTGAATAATTTCTTTCAGTAAACATTCACACAATATAGCTTTCTATATTATAGAAATATTATATTCTATATTATAGAATCTATATTAATATAGCTTTCTATATTAAAATATTGTATTTTAAGGTTACAAGTCAGTATGACTTAAAATGAAGAAAAAGAAACAATAGTAAAGAATAGTTATTTATCAAACAAGCTTGGAAGCCCAAAACTAAGATAATAAAGTGGATGGTAAGTAAATGTTTAATTTGTATTTTATGACAAGAGGTTTATAACTTTCTGCTAACTCTTCTCATCTCTATCAAGATGTTATGACTAGCTAAGAGCTTAAATGTCTCCTAAGCCATGACACCTGTTCAGTATATTTTGTCAACAAGGTATAGATGAAATAAAATCAGGCCAATAGCTTTGTGTTTCAACCATAATTATGTGGCACATTGTGGTAATGATGGTTAAGCTCGTCAGTTTGGTTCACTTGGAAGCTGCCTAGTGAATTAACAAAGAACACTAATGGAGACATAACCTACCATGCTTCATAAGCACTATGAACTGAACAGCTTTTACGGAAAGGCCTTCGGCAAAATGCTTCCCCTCTGTGGCCAGCCAACCATGGACCAAAACCTCTGGCATCGCGAGGAGCCCAAGAAAACTTCTCTCATTGCACATGTGTTGCATATCTTGAATCAGCAATGAGGAAGCTAGCTAGTTATTTAGCAGTTTGGTTTCAGTGTTTTCAAACAATGAAATAATGGTGCTAAAACCCATTTCACATGATTTTGGAAAGAAGCAGTTATACACAGAGCTTTTTCAATGCTGGGCATGGTGCTCATGCCTGTAATCCCAGCAATCAAGAGGCACAGGCAGAAGGATTGCTGTGAGTTCCAGGCTTGCATGAGTTATATAATAAGTTCAGGGCCAGCCTGAACTACAAAGTGAGAACCTGTCTAAAAAAAAAAAAAAAAAAAAAAAAAAAAAAAAAAAAAAAAAAAAAAAAAAAAAAAAAAAAAAAAAAAAAAAACCGACAAACAAAACAAAACGACAAACAAAACAAAACAAACTTCTGAAATGTTTTGGCAAATAATAGAATAATATAAAAAAAGTATATGTTTTGGAGAACTGAAATCAGGGTTAATGAAATTATGAGTAAAGATATTTAGGGCAGCTCTTTGTAGATGAGCAAGTAATAGAATTAACTTTACTGAGCAGACTGGTAAATATCTTCACCCTTTTCTTTGCCATTTTAATGTCATGAACAAGACTGTACTGGACAAACTGCACAAGGAAGACTTATACAAAACTGTTACAATAAGGGATACAGAGACAGAAGGCTGGGAGCTCTCACAGCCCCGGGATGAGCTATTGGAAAAGTGAAGACGTTGAGTGAGAGGAGGTTGATCGATGGGTATGCGGTTGATTTTGAGTTTGCAAATATTTTAATCTGTGATTAGGTATCTGTATTTGCTAATTGATGCCCTCCAATGCTAGGCTTCTCCCTCTCCTGTGACTGAAAGATACTTTCTTCATAATGACTTTTCTAAGAGATAATTCCCAGGCCTTTAAATAAACATTCCTGGGTTGTAAAACTGCCAGGATGGAAGGAGATTTATACATGTTTCAAAAGGACAGAGAAGACATTGCACTTACAAATTCCCTAAAGGGACTGCTCCATGGAAAGGGAAGTCAGAAGATCCCTGAGGCACAAGTCCGTAAGTTTAGGGAAGTGGGGGAAAATGTCAAGACACTCTTGGGCCATATTAATTATGAACATTGGGGGCAGTTTTTTTTCCCTAAATTTGAATTTATATTAATTAAAAGCCTATTTACTTTTAGATAAATGTGAACTAGTACAAAGAGACAATATAGCAGTAAGATTTTACCGAAGAGGAGCAGGATTAAAGCTATTTATTGCAAAGAAAATCAAATATAAAGAGTCAGAGACAACAGGGTACGCAGACATAGACAGGTTGTTCTGTTTTGCTTATTTCTTCATCTGTAAAATGTGGATAGTAAATCTACCACACAGCTGTGGTATTTGAATATACGAAGCACATGGACAGGGATTTAGTTCAGTGATTCCAGCGCCTCCGTGGCAAGCTCAGAGTCCTTGGTTCGATCCCCAGTAACCATATACAACAATGTCAGGCATGGTGGCTCAGGCCCACTAGCAATCTGAACTACATACTGGGTATGGTGGCCCACATCTGTAATCCCAGCACTTGGGAGACAGAGACAGTAGGTGCTCTGAGTTCAAGGTTCACCTGGGCTACATATGAGCTCAGGGCCAGCCTGAACTACAAAGTGAGACTCTGTCTCAAAAAACCTAAAAATATACAGAACACATTCACAGAGGCTGCTCTTCATTTGCTTAATCATCATGAAATTTCACTTTTATCTCTTTTCTTCCTTAGTTTCTTTTGCCTTCTTTTACTTCTTCACCCAGAGGGAAATTACTCTGGGACAGAGATGATTTTGCAGCCTACCTCATGATAATCATTGCCAGTGTATCTTACCAGGAAGATATTTTACTTTTCTGTATTCCACGGGTACAACAATACCCCTAACTAAAACAAAGTCTTAGTTCAGATTTGTCTTACAGCTCGTACAGATAGACCTCTTTCTCTCTATGTCCAGGTGCTGGTTTCTCTGCGTGGCACTGCCTGCAGCTGTCCTTCCAGCCTTCCAGACAGGCCTGACAACAAAGCCCTCCCCAGACAGAGTCCTGGGGTGAGCAGCCCCAATATGATAAAGCTCATACCATCCTTTCTGTCACCGACATTCTATTTTCCAATTTTGCTCATTGTTTTTTGTTTCCTCTTTGTAAATACAGATGTTCCCAATTCCTATTTTCCTTTCAGTGGTCTGGGACTTTTATATTAACCTGAATCTCCTGCTTTTACTTTCTTTCCCAAAAGATGTATTCAAATAATTTTTAGAGTTCCAACTTTCTCATGCTTTCCTGGAGTGAGGTACATTCTTCAAAGCTTAAACCTTCAGAATGGTAAATGCTGAATATTCCCTCAAAATATCTTTTCGCACCTATCCTTTTGCACAGGAAAATTGTCTTCACAAACCTGACAAATATAATTGTTCTCATGCTGTGGAGCCTTCATTAATCTGCCTCATTCATGACACTCAGCTCTCCTCGGCCTGAGTAAGTTACTATTTATGTTTCACTAATCAAAGCTTTGCACATGGCTGCACTTTCTCTCTCCTGCTCTTCCTGCACCTTTGAAAGGGTACATTCTTCACTTCTGCTCATAGCTTTCACTCTGCATTCAGGAAGCCAGTTCTACTCTCAACTATTCAGGTGCCAAGCGCAAGTGAGATTTTGTTTTTAACTGGAAATTGCCTTATGCCAAAAAGGTAAGTTAACATATGAAAAGGGCAAACATATTAGCTAGTATTATCCAAATAATTTTGCAAAAGTGGATAGTGAATTATATAATGGTTATTGTCTCATTGAGGTGAAAATTCCTTAAGGCCAAAAACAGATTATTCTTTGGCTATATACCACTCAGTGCAACACAGAGACAGAGTGAGTGTTACACAAGAGATGTTATTGTGAACAGGCATTGTGAACTCTTTTCAACTCTAGATGTTATGGCACAGATATTCCTTTCATTTTCATTTTACAGCATCCAACCCTATTACACAATTGTGCTGTGCTGCCCACATGTTTTTGGATAAGGCGACTGTCTTCTTTGTCTAAATAGCAGCTTACCAAAGGTAAGTGTCAGTCACATGCATAAATCATTACTCTCTGTGACACCAATTACATTTACTTGTTAGTTACTATAACCCAATAATAAGATACAAAGTTATATCTATTATTGCACACAAAACTTGATTAAGGTAAGAAAAACTTTTCCTAAGATTGGAACTCTAGATCTGTTCTAATTTACAGCCATTGCCGTCTTCCAAAATAAAACCCTCTTCAATGGTGTTTCATTCATTCTAAGGACATTGCATATGTACCAAAATATACTGAATGCAGATCTTATTGCAGTACATAAAACAGCAGAATGATAAATATAAATCTTCAAGAATTTACCTAGAGCAGCCTTCTACTCCAATCTTAACTAGTTCTACACTTTATCCTGTTAAAAAAAATAAAGACAAAAATCTTAAATGCCCCTGTTTCTATAAATACCTCTGTGCTGCACTAAATGCTGTGGTTTGTTGACACTGGCACTGCAAGTGCTTGGGTCCCCCAGGCTTGGTCCTCCAGGTGCAGGTGTGGACGTGGTGTGATTTATACTGAAAGTTCTCAGGTGTCTGGGGCACAGTCCTAGCAAGAGAACACAGGTCCACTGGATTGAGTCTTGCTAAGAATGAACTGTCATATAAAGGCCTGAGTCTGATGACTGAATCATTTTGCTTCTAGGTTAAGACAGAATGCTTCCTGCCACATGCATCTGCCATCTATGACAAAATCCCTCTTTACAACTTGCGTCAGGCTGTTTGGATTTTAACTTCTAATGTTGAGAGTAAAATAAGCTTTGCTTTATAAAGTTAGTTGCTTTGGGCACTTAGTTATACTGACAGAAAGCTAATACACAAAGCTACTGAACGGTCTAGAACTGAGTATCTGGGCTGGGTCACTTTTAGAATGCAATAAAAAATGAGTGCATTATCACACAACAAAATTTCAAATATACTCTGCATGACTACAGCCAGTCTGAGTCAACATAGAAATGATAGTATTTCTAAGATAAATATTGCCTCAGTGGGAACCAGCACAGTTCAAAGGAAGAAAAGATCATAGAGATGTAGAGATAAGTCTTTGGAAGGTAGCTATTTAGAAGGTAGATTCAAGGGCAGACAAATATTCCCTACATTTTAATTCCACCAGAAATTAATGGTATGATCTTAAATATGCTACATCTTAATTTCTGTGTTATCACCTGAATAATGTAAATCATGCATACTGCACAGGGTAATACTGAGTAAATGAGTTTAGATAGGAAAATTGCTCAAATAGGGAGTGATGTAATCATACAGGAATAATGTAGAATTTTTAGCTAGATAAATATAATATAGAGGCAAACTAAGTGGGCCTGTTATAAATCGCTGGAATAGTTTTATGAGAAGTAGATACGTAGCCCGAAAGATAACACAGGACTAGATAACAGATTCTTGTCAAGGGCCTTGGATTATCTCAGTGGTTCTGGGGCCTGCCCTGCAAGTACAAGGGCCCATGTTTGATCCCCATTAACCACATACAGCAATGCTGGGCGTGGATAATCAGTACCACATACCACAGTGCTGGATGTGGTGGCTCACGCCTGTAATCCCAGCATTTGGGAGGCAGAGGATTGCTGTGAATTCAAGGCTGAACTTAGGGCCAGCCTGAACTATAAAGTGAAACCTTGTGTCAAAAAAAAGAGAGAGATTCTTGTCAAGATAAAGCTTTAGACATCAGTCTGAGAAGACCTGCAGTCATATACTAAGCTATGATAGATAATAGGACAAAGATTCAAAGCAGCCTGGTTAGACAGTGTGCTGCTGAGTAGACCCATAAAAAGAGTAACTGAGGGCAGCAGAATGTGCTAGCAAATCCCTTCAATAAACATAGGGCAAAAGACCAAAGTCTCATGAAGTTAAGAGACTTCCAAAATGTGGTAGCCAATTTGTACTGAAAAATTTGATGAAGAAGATCTAAAGAGGTTTAACTGTCTTTCACACAGCTGTACCATGGCCCAACACTATGGATCTACCTGTTTGAATACAGCCACCATGGCTGCACCAGCACTGACCATTGTTTGAGAGCCGCAGTGACTCAGGACATCAAATAATGGCTGGTGGACAGTAAGGTTGCTCTTCTGTGGGATGTCCTTGCACAGGGGGCACCATGTCTACTCTAATAGTAGAAACTTGATGAAATGCCTACCTATTCACTCAAGGGGTGAATTTACTGGAGAAAGAATATTTCACAGCAAAGTTTTCAAAGCTGATAAACACTTTTAAACAGCTAAAAAGTGGGTAAAGATATTTGTACCAGGAAGAACTAGAAACAGAATGACAATAATATATATAATAGAAATCTACATATGGAAAATGAAAAAAAATTCATCTAAGGACAAAGTATAATGAAACAATATTGCTCCCCTTTAAAAAAAACATATCAGAGGAATGCTTATAGCTAAATGTGTCTGTATATCAACACACAGGGTCTATTCAATTTCTATCATAGCGATAGACACATAGGTTTAGGTTTTTGTATTAACAGATGTTTTCGAGACAGATTTTGTTAGCCAGATTTCTGGCACTGTGATAAAAGTGTCTGAGATTAATAAACTTAAAAGGGGAAAGATTTACTTTGGTTTATGATCTTGGACATCTCAGACCAGGGTCAGCTTGCTCTATTTCTTTTAGGCTCGTGAGAGGCAGAAAATTTATGGCAGATGAGTGTCATGGAGAAAAGATTCTGACTTCATGGTAACCAGGTAGAAGACTAAAAAGGAAAATGATTAAATTCTTCCAACTATGCTTTATCTCAATCTGCTCTGTTTGGCTATGAAGGCATTAATCTATTACTTTACTGTTAAAGGCGGTAACTCATGATCTAATCACCTTCCTAATGCTCACTGTTCTATGACTTATCTGAGTGCTTCTGTGAACATTTTAAAAATTCAAGCCATAACATAATATAGGTGTAAGTATAGTTGTAGGTGTAGAACTAAATAGAACTGAAGGCATAATGATGAGTATGGTCTTAATGATAGATGATGAAGTTATAGCTATTTGAGTAAAATAAACCTGAAAACCACTGACTAACATAATGTTGATAGACATTTTTGGTAGTGTGATGCAGAACTTTGTGTGGGAATACTTTGTGTGATATTTCTAACCACAATCACATTATGAAATGTTGAAAAGTCTTACAAAGATGTATGATTACAAACATAGAAAAGAGAACAAAAGTTTAGTTACTTTTCTCATTACTGAGACAAAATACCCAAAACTTACAAGCTAAAGGCTTAAAGTTTGCAGAGGTTTCAGTCCACGGCTGGATGGCTCCACGGCATGGTGGTGTGGCAGAGGGGCTTAACAGAGGAGAAACAGTCCATGGAGTTACAGGCAGAAGCAGCAACCAGTAGGCCTCCCTTTACATTCTATTCCATTCAAACTGTAAAGCTTGGGGAAGTCCTACCTGCATGCAGGATAAGCTTCTCATTGTTCACATTCAGAATTGTGATGAGCCAATTCATGATTAATCCAGCACCACACCTTTAATCCCAATATCAGACACCCAAGATTCAGAAACCTTCCAAAGCCCCATCTGTTAGCACACAAGGCTTTTGGAGGACATCTAGCTTCAGTCTATAACAGTAAATATATTTGTTTGAAGAGTAAAAATTATTTTTAAACATAATCCACTTCTTATCTGTTTGTAATATTAATGATATGCATTTAGTTTTATGAAAAATGAGTTCTACTAGTCCAACATGAGAAACTTTTTATTTCACTTGAAGGAGAACTAGAAAATGTCCTCTTCATGACTTCTGGAATTGAAAGTGATAGAAAGAAACACTGGCAGCAATTTAACCAAAATAATTAGAAGGATATGATAAAGCCTTAGCTACTTATGGAAGCCACAAGTTGCAAACTGGTCCTTATAAATAGATGCACAACTGGAAGTACTAAATGGAAGTAATAAAGTGGAAGTAATAAAGTGTCAGACTGGAAGTGTCAGACTTCCACAACTGGAAGTAATAAAGTGTCAGAAACCTGGGTGGTACAATTTCTTCATTTATAATTTTATCTTTTGATTTTCAAATTTATACTCTTTCCTAATATTTTGTTTATGCTCTTTCTGATAATTCTTTTAAGACTGCTTTTCTCTCACTTACCTACCTTAGGTGTCTACAAATCTCTAAGCTTATATAAAGATCTAGATAGAAAGATAATAATTGGTCTAGCTACTAGCAACTGTCAGCATTGGAGTAGAATCATTGATAACTGAAAATGTATATTACTACTATTCAAATCAGAAACCCAATTGATGATTTGCTCAATTTAGGCCAAAAATGTATTTAGTGGACAGTAATGGAGAGGAGGGATCAGGGACAAGGATGCTTTATTCATTTTCTTCACTGGTGAAAACTGTATCTGGAGGTCTGTCTTCTTCTTTTGATGGGAGGGGAAGTATTTTGTTTCTTTGTTTTGATTTTTTGAAGCACAGTCTTTTGGGCATTAATTTTGATTAGCTTGGGAGCCACATATGAGCTTGTATGGTACACTCTGGTGTGTATAAGTTGGTCTTGGAGGAGTGGCATTGGGTGCTGTGTCTGGTCCCTTTTATGACTATGTTCTTCTGTGCTGCTTTCCTGTCACCAAAACTACCAAAAATTAACCTCAGAGTGGGGACATTGCTAGGACTGTATCTGCCCACATGGTTTAGGAGCATTTGGAATGGCTTTTTGGGAGGTATTTACAAAGGTTAGGATACCATGACTAGGGAAGACCCACCATGTCCTAAACAGAGCTTCACACAAGATTCTCACCAGAGCTTGGAAGACTAAAGGCTGGTAACAATGTAAACAGGTACAAAATAACCACAAAGATATAAACATTATATGTCATAAATATGAGTAATAATATTAAGAACAACAAAAATGGAGATGGGGAAAAAGTATTTAGAGATCAGGGAAAAGGAATGTGAATAGTAAAAGCCAGGTTTAGGAGGTTTAAGGTGGGAGCAAGGCCTCAACTAGCATTTGTATCAGAGGCCTTGCAGTTACATATTGAAAGAAACTGTGGTTATATTTTACACATATCCAGACTTCCTGCAGGTGACCAACATGAAGAGTGGTGGGCTAATTAACCTGGTGGAAGAAATTCAGGGAAGCCTAATACTTTCATTAGCTTAAGTACTACTAGGTAATTTGATTGATTGATTGATTGAATGATTGACTGACTGATTGATTGAAATACTGGGGATTAAACTCAGGATCTTGAAATTGCCAGGCAGGTGCAGCACTACTGAGCTACATCATCCGCCCTATGCTAGCTAATTTTAGCCATATTAATAATGAAAATTGGTAGGAAAAAGTAGAGCAAATATTTGAAAAATTTAAATTTTAGCCAGAAAGAACTATATATAAAGTTGGAGCTAAAGGCATGTGGTTGGTAAGGAGATAGTGCCATTAAAAAGAAACTAAGTAATGTGTATAGAGATAAGAGAGAAGATACCTTGAGGACATCTCAGGAATCAGCAAGGACCCACATATTGGAACTCAGCAGTAGAAAACTGTGAACCTTTCTTTCATTTGAGAAAAGATTTCCTGAGAACACAGCTTAGGGAATTGGTTTCCCAGAATTCATTTGAATGTGCTCAATGATTCAGGCATCCAGAGGCCACTGGAGCCATGGTTCCTGGGGTCTTGCCTGACTACAGCTCAAGCTTGGAGACTTAGCATTATCCACACAATGTTCATTTTATAAGTGTGCACAATTCAAGAGTTACTAGGTCAGACATTCTTCCACTTAGGTTTCATACAATTGCCTGGGAGCCCAGTCTTGGAGGCCCAGAGAAAGCAGTGCCTAGAGCCATAGGAATGAAACTAAAGGTGCAGTAGAGACTGGAAAGTTGGAGATGATAAGAATGTGGAATATCTGTTGAGGAAAGAAGCAGACCTTGAGAGAGCCATTATAAGACAGTGGTCATGAGGGTTGTGGCCAACAAGACTATAGAAGTGGGGCAGCCCCACCCCTCGACTCACATATTTCTAAATTGTGCCCCAAATATTGAACATATAACTACAGGATTTAATGGCTTTTGGTCATGCTTTAGTGCCACTCCTTTCCACCCCCCTATTTTTCCCTATTGGAATGGGAATGCTTCCCCTGGGCTACTATATCTTAGAGTTATGTAACTTATTTCTGATTTTTATAGTGCTTTGAGGCCAAGAGTTTGTGTTGCATATCAAAAGAAAATTAGACTTTAACTTTTGAAAAATACTGAAACTGTTCAGACTCTGAGGAAGGCATATTATGCTTCTGTTTGTATGGTGGAGAGTTGTGTTATGAATTATGAACCTGATACTTATTTGTAATTTGTATGGTTTAAGGAGATGTATTTGGGTGTCAGGTTTGACAAGGGATGGAGTTTGATGGTTAATCTTGGTTGACTGTCTCAGGATCCACCCAAGGGATTGGTACAGCTATCTTCTAGGTATTTCTGAGTAGGTCAGGAGCTTGACCTTGGATATGCTGTCTGATCCCTTATCCTTTACTAATTAATGCTGTTCCCTTAGTCTGCTGACCTAAACAGTAGAACCTTGCTATGCCTTCTGCCAAGTTGTTCCTTAGTTGAAGGCAGTGGACCATGGACTGAGTCCTCTAAAGCCCTGAACCAAGTAATCCCGCTTCCTTTAAATTGTGGACATTGGGCATTTTGGCCCAGCAAATCACATCCTGTAATCTGTACTATATTCTTGATTTGTAATCAAGAGTGCATGCAATATATTAGAAGTAGACTTCAAGAAAGCCATCTTCTCTGTAAATGGAAATTGACACTAAACAAACCTGTGACTTTCAAAAAAGCCAAAAAGAAAAATGAAAAACTAGTGCAGTTAGATTTCACTACGGCATTAATAGGAGAGTTTGAGTTGAAGAGATTCAAGCAGAAAGTAAGAGAATAGTCTCTCACTGTCAATATAGATGGTCTGCCATGCTTTCCTTGATAATTTTTTTACCATAACGTAAATATACCAAGTTAGAGACACTGGTAAGATTAGGAAGAATTTTCTAATTGGTTATCAGGCTGTGGTTCTCCAAACTCTGTAAATGGAGTCCCAACTTCCAGAGAGGGAGAAAGAGACATCCCTGCCCAATTTTTATATCCTGCTACAATTCCTGAGCATTGTCTATTCTTCTTGTTCCACACATCGTAATAGTTCTTTAGAAAAAAGATACTCTGTACTCTCAAAACATTTCAGAGAATAAAAAGTGTGCATGCGCCCCCCCCCATTCTTTTTGGTCAGGAAAGGGGAGGAGAGCCAAAAAAAAGGGAGAAAAGGATGAAATGTGTGCATAATCCTCATTTAATGAAAGGTTTCTATCTCTGAATGCTAGTTCCTCCTGCAATGCTGCCATAGTGTCCTTTTATAAAAACACATTTATCTATTATTTTTTAATGAATAAGAGAGGTCTCTCTCATGTCAATATCTTTTTATTTGACATAAAACCTCAAAGTACCTGCTCATCCATTTGATATTTATTTCTCAAGATCTACTTTCCATGCCATAATATTTCCAATTTCTGCAAAAAAAGTAATTCCCTTTCTCTCTTTCTCTTTTGTTCCCATCATCAACATTTTGCACCAACAGAATCTTGGAATTTAGATTGTTTTAAAATATTTTCCTAGTGAAGAAATAGAAGTCCCTTAAATAACAAACCATGGTAGTTTTAATTTATTTATTTGGCCCTGTGTTGAATCATAGTTGATAACAGTAAATCAGTTTTTTATCCCCATGTTACAAATAAATTTACCATGTTCTAAATAGATTTAGAAATTTAAAACTGCACACATATGGTTGATCTCTTTCCTGTGATTTAGTAGTTTGGTCAGAGGTTAGCTGAGTCTCTGACTGAGCTATAATCATGGGGTTAGGACAGACTAGTCCTGAATGCAGAAAGATCCTTGCTAGGCTTCTTGGTTATTGGCCTTGTTTGGCTCTTTAGAAGCTGTTATGTGGAGAGTGATAGTTTTTTTTCTGAATATCAGCTAAGGCTTTTCCTTAGTTCCTTCTCATGTGAGCCCTCTTTGTCACTGGTCTGTTACTAAGACAACATACCTGACACCCACAAGCTAAGGAGAACAGGTTTACTTTGACTCACAATTGCAGTCCACTATGGGCTGGCTCCAGGGCAGGAAAATAAAAAGGTGAAAAGGGTCTGCAGAGGAAAGCTGCTGACATCATGGTGTCCACGAAGCAAAGAGAAATGCAAGGAGCCTGGCACAAAAACAGAACTTCCCATTCACTGCCCCAGTGACCCACCTCCATCAAGATGCCACCTCCTAATAGTAGATTTTGCCACTACACTCATCAAGAGGAGAATCCACTAATGAGTACAGCATCATTGTCATCCAATCAGTTTCCACTTTCTGAGAATTTTCAGGAACACTGTGTCTTAGGCAGGAATCCAGGGAAGCTTGGGAGATGCCTGTTATATTCTTATATAATTTAATCATCCAGGTGAGAGTTCATTGTCCACTCATGGTCAAAGGAAAGGAACTTCCCCAGCTCATAAATGCCAGGAATTGGGGATCACCAGTGACCACTTGGAGTGTGCTCATTACATAGACCTTTTTTGTTTTAATGATTTTATATTTGGTCGGAGAAGGAGCTACACAGCTGGCTGCTGAGAGGAAAACAAATGTCTTTCTGCAGACTGCAGTGTCAGTTATACTGTTTCTCTTGCTTGTTTCCTTTGACCTTTTTTACACAAGACCATCTTTAGCATTCTGTGCATGTTGTTCTGAATCACATTTTGCCAAGGTGTAAGGCAAAATCTAAAAGATAGTGTTAAACAATAATTTACTATATACACAAAAAAATCTTACCTAAATAGTGATTATAGCTCTTAAAACAATGCACATAAGTATCATAAGAAAATATTAGAAGAATACAAATATGTTTATAGTGGGAATCTCTTTACTGGGGGACTATGAGTAGTTTTGTTAATGTTTCTGCAGTGCTGCTAGTGTCTTATCCCCCTCCAAACTGGTGAGTCTTTTTCTCTACATACATATATAGATATATACATATATACATACATATACATATTAGAAATAAGATGAACTTTATTTACAGAGAAGAAAAGTTTGGCATATTCTGTGCTGGCTATTTGTTTTGCTTCTGTGTGAATAAGGTAAATTTCACCCAGCATGTCTTTTCCGGTGGTAGCTTTCCTTTGAAGTGGTAATGCGCGACACTGATGTAAAAGCTAGTATCTCTAATGCATCTCTGATGGATATTAGTTTGAACACAAGGCTATACTTTGGAGGACTATTATTCCAGGGTCACTGACACTCTGAAAATGCATACAGTTCCTTTAAACCTCAAGGAAAAAGAAGGACAAAATTCAGGGCTATTAAGCTAACTGATGACTCTCACAGCTGAATTAAAAACAATTAAATTTGGTCCAAAACATTTTTTATGATAAAGTAGGAGATAGATCTTTGATCTTAGAAATTCTTCTGTTTTTCCCTATATGAACACCTTCTATGCTAGAGTTGCTTCTCTGAAATGATAAAATACATCTGGGAAATAGGAATGGCAGCTACAGGCACACTGTGATTCCATGGGAGTCTTCTGGCCCTGAAGCATGTCAGTAAAGTGTATTATGGATTCAAGGAACAAGAAATGAATGTGTGGTTATCATTGTCTACCCTGGAATGTTTTCAGGAAATAGGTGCAACAAAAAAAAAAAAGTAAAAACAGTTATATTCCTTCTGTAAGTCTTGGAAAAGATTAAGAATGAAGAATAAAATAAATTTCAAAAGAATAATTATTCACCAATTTCTTATATGTAAAGTAGATGTGTTTTGTTTAAATGACAAATATAATTTCTGAATATTATTGTTATCAATCTAGAAAGTGGCAAAAAGAACTAAACTCTAGTGTGAGACTCCTCCCTTTAAAAATATGAAAAATATGCTCGTTATCTTGATATTGCAGTTTCACTGACATCAAAAATGTCTTCAAAGTTTAACTGTTTTGATCTTTAATGAAATCTTTATGGGAATCATCTGTGTAATCTGTATATCTGAGGTTAAGGTTTGTACATGATAGATGTTATTTAGCATTTTTTCTTCGTTATATTTTCTGAACTATTTTTATGCCTGAGAAAACAACATATTTCTATTAAGGACTCTGATTTATGACTGAAAACATCTTACCCTTTTTTATGACTCAGGATGTAAGTCTAAAATTTTTCAGCTTTTCATGGGCCTATGAAAGTTTTAGAAACCCCACATTTTAGATTTAAAAACAATATAATCAAAAATTTTAGACATATAAAAATAGTGTTGTGCATGTATCATACATAAAACATACTTATGTCTGCTTGAATATGTTAAAATAAATCACACAGTTTAAATAAATAAATATTTAACTAGACATCTGCAACATGTATAGTTAGTGTTTTGTTCAGCTACACTAATTGGTTAGTATTCAGCAAAACTGAATCACACTTGAAGAGAATTCCATTCACCCAGAGTGAAAATACAGTGATGATGAAAGTTTATGTCTATCCTATTGTTTATCTCTTCCCACATTTCCTGAATAATATGGGCAGAAAAGAATCTCTACTGAAATTTTGGGTAAATACGTAATATATAAGACTATTTTTTTTTCTGTTTATTCATACCCCAGTGCAATCATGATTTCTGAAAAAGCACAGGGACAGAGGGAACAATGTATAGTCTAACAATTTCCTGAGAATTATTTTTTAAAAGTTTCAAAAACTGATTCTGCAAAAACAAGCAGACTGCTGTATAAAAAATAACTGACAGAGGAATCTCTGATATTAGCAGTATGGAGCCTAATATTACCTCTTGAGGGTTCCTGACAGGCAAAGTGTGACTGTCATTTAATTTTGAAAAGATAATCTTTCTAGTGTGCTCAGGGTACAGAGAAAAATCAACCACATGATTAGACTAACCTAATGAAAGTCTAGACCTCATGGTTTTCAGTATATTACAGAGTGCACAACTGAATATGCTCCAAGCAGTGCTTTCTTGGTAACTGTGATATGTCCAGTGTCCTAGAACTGCTTTGCATTACATGAATGGATTAAGGCATTATCATGTCTTCGGAGTGTGTGCACTTTATATGGGAAAATTAGAAAAGTTGTGTATAAAATTGTTCTTCTGTAATGTCTTTGTCTCTTCCTTTGGGAGAGGCTCCATAAGGAATCATTTAAAAGCTATCCTTATAAATGTGCAACTAGTTATCACCATCCCAAGCTATGTTCAAAGATACAGAACTGTGTGAATCTAATTAATACATGTGTCCACATTTTGGTCATTGTCGTGAGCTTCTTTTGTGAATGATAAATTCTGCAGGTTTGAGAGATTTGCCTTCAATAGGAATAGAAGAACCAAAATACAAACAAAGCTTTCTACAGAACCTGACTGAGAAAGACATGAGCTAAAAATGGCCCTGGGCCATGAAATTAATGACATTTTTAAGAAAGACTTCTGTGACTGTTGAATGGGCCGTTAGGTAGTAGTCATTAAGAAACTTTGCTCTGCAATGAATCTGTATATTATTCCTCACAGGAATTAGAAAATATAACTTATAAGGGCAGGAGTACTTGTATTGAAAAAGTGAAGGAAAAAACACTTCTCTGCTTAATAACATGATATCACACCATTGATAGAGAGGTAATAGCCTATGAATTATTTAGGACTGGGTCTATACCTAATGCTTAGTTTTATTTTTTATGAACATTCTGTATGATCACCATGGACTTCACAAATTCTGTCGCCTTGTTCAGATTTGACTCTGCAAGATGTACCACCTAACTGGTCTTGAAGGCATTCTAACTTGATGATAATTATTAAGAGATTTAGTGATTTAAGATGTATGTTTAGATATTTCTGTATGTGTATTTCTTTACTTATTACAATATCTGAAAGTTGATGACCTTTGTTTGTGATTCATGCTGTTGGCAATTTGAGAAATCTCAAGGATTTTCCTTGATGACCTTAGGTACATTACAAACTACACTGTGCCTGGCCAAACACCAAAATCCTTCTATGGTATCAGGAACCGGATTCCCAAAAATAATTATCACATATTTCCCCAACATTTGGACATATTCTATTACAGTGTAAGTGTTTATCACTTGAGAAATTGGGATCTTAGGAATTGTGGGCAGAAGCAGTCACAATTAGTGGGAAAACTGTCAGAAAATCTAGATCGAGACCTTTACACAGAAGTCAGGGATACATTTATCATCTTCATCATAACATGAAGCAAGTTCAGAAGTTTTTAAAATACAATTACTTGGAGTACTTCCTCTGAGACATGGGAATTATTGAACTAGGTAAAATTTAGATATTTGCCTTTAATAATAATGAAAACAAATCCTCTGTGATTCTTGCACATAATCAAAAGTGGAAATCCCTGGTTATTATATGATGCTATTTTTATAACAAAGACTGATGGTCAGGAAATTTTCCCAAAATGATGCTTCAAGGAAGTTTTATTTTAGCATGCCTTTTCCCTGAATAAATACCATATATGGTTTGAACTTTCTTTCTTCATTACAATTTCCTTCTGTCATTTCAACCCTAGATAGTAAGACACCTAAGCAGACCTGTCCCTGTTGGAGTTTGGGGGCTGTGCTTGCTTTTCAGTCCTGCCCCATTGGCCCCCACTTGGAGAATGAGGCTCCTAAAAGAAAGCTGTGTCCTGAAGTAGTGGAGAGTCACTGTTACAGGCCCAGAGAGGGGCACAGGATTGCCAGAGATTCGTAGATACAGTCCTTAGAAGGAAATAGTGGAAAACTTAAAAGTCATGCTGGTTTAACCTCCTCATTCTCAATAAATATATAACAAAACAAACAAACAAACAAAACCCTTCTTGGTGGTACAAATGTGATACTTACCTGAGTCATAATTATCTTTCAAAAAATTTGCTCTGGAATCAACACCACAGAGGAAAAATCAGAAGCCTGACCTGTGGTGACATTTTTGCATACCTAATTAATGTTTTCCACCAGACAGCTCACTAGCATCTCAAATTTACTACATCTAAAAGTGAATTAAATATCTTTCTTCACATCTTCCCTTTAGAGCTTCAGAGATTGGAGCTTCAATTCCTCAGCTGAGAAAGGTTTTCAAAATGCCCTGCTGGCTCTGAATGTGTAATCTTCTGGGTAAGTTTTAGTTCATTACTAACAACTTCACAACTATTTACACTTAATGTTTTCAAATTATTTGAAATCATGACACTTTTATTGTATTAATTATATCGTGCCCCTCCCCCATATTTCATTGGAATATGGCCAAGCATGGATTTTAAGTACAGTGTGCACTGCCAGGGACCAGAGACAAGGAGAGGTAAGGGAACCTAACAAGCTGTGGCCTTGCCTTGCTTTGCTGAGAAAAGCAAAGCTGCAAATACCTCTAAACTGCAGAAATGACTTTTTCTAGCCAAAACTTCTTCTCATACCTCAGGCTTCCTAGAATATTTTTAATTTTACTAGACTATGCAATATCTCTAATGAAAACTGTGTTTAGAACCCTTGGCTCAGAGGAAGTCACAGTGGTCTCACGGGGGACATCTCTAGGTTGTGAACCCAGTGTGCAGCGGACTGCACTACCGAGGGGTAGACTGAGCACAGGGCCCCGGAGAGATGAGCTACCCAGCCCAGGTCTTTTCCGTATGACTCTGAACTCCTGCTGTGTATCCTGTGATTGCAGAGGACTCATGCTTTTATCTGTATATCAGAGCTTGAAATTAACTTTGAATACAGGTCTAGTGGGACTGTATTCAAAGTTAATTTCTAATTGGATCCAGAGAAGAGGGATAGGACGCATTTGCTTTTCACACATCTACTTTGGGAAAGGCAGTGCAGTCAGAATCAATAGCTTTTATGTCTTGTGTTTGCTGCTTCCTAGGTAAAGTGCCTCTTCAGGACTAGAACATTTTCTTCTTTCACTCTAGTTAACATAAAGGATATCAAATGGATTGTAGTTTCTTTAAAGTGGTTGTCGATTTGCCACTTTCATAGATTTCTGCCCAAAAGCTAAAAAAATACTATTTTTAAAAGACACGCATCATTCTTACACCTATATGTCTATCAGTGAATTGTAACAGACTTGAAATTAGCACTGAATAAAATGTGAAGCATTCTTAAAGAAGGAAAACATGGGAAAAAACCCCAAATGATGCCATGTTCCTTTATAATTGGAAATGTACTGCCAAGGAATATGAACTATCTGAGTGATGAGATGGAAGTTCTCCTTTTATGGGCAGCCCCTGGGAAGTGAAATGAAAAGACACGCAGGGAGCACAATCAGAGAGGGTCCCTGGTGCTCTTCAGATTCTGCACATACTAAATGCTTGGTGGCTTCAGTCTCTTGAAGCCTCTCTGGGCCAGGTGTGCAGATCAGACGTAAATATGTTGTCTGTTCCTGGGCCGCTCTTAGTTGACTGTGGCCTCCTGCTTCTCTCCTTTCACTTGCCTGTCAACCATCCAAGTGCCCTAAATCATAAAAAAGCACTTTCTCTTCTGGTAATATTCTTTATTTCATCTTCATCTTTTATATTTACATCATTATTCAAAGAAAGATATAATCCTAATGCTTAGGCTGCAACCATCCTCTGCTTATCCTTGACTTATACCTTCTACTGGTATTTCCATTATTTACAAAATTAAATTATTTTAATAGTGAATAGTTCATGTCTGCAATCTTAAAAGGCCATGAACGTACTGGTTTCCTGAATAAAGCCAATTCTAGATTAATTTTACAAAACATTCTCTTAATTCCTACTGCATCTCCTATTAAAAACATTCGATTGGTCAGATATGATATGTTAGGCATTTTTCTTCAGATGAAATATTTTGTTTTAAAATATAGTGTTACAAAGGCCTTGAATAAAAACTTTTTAAATGTTAAACATCTCTAAGTCATTAGTTCATTCCTGGAAGGCTCTGCTATATTTTTTATAATTTTTATTTCACAGGGTTGGGATTATTTATGTTAGTAACTAGTATAAGCAGAAAGTAAGAATTTCTTTCAAGTTACTGGAAAATGAAGCACTACCAAAGCCTGTTTTTCTGTGTGTTTCCTTCTGCCATCTTGCCCCTAGGCCTGTCCACTGCCACATCTTTATACTGATAGTACTGAACACCCATCTCTGTTGGTACCACTGGGCACCCTGTGAGCTCTCCTCAGCTGGGAGCTCTTCAAAGATCATCCCAAATTGTTTGCCAGTTTAGATAGTGAACTCAAATGCTTGTGAACTGATTTAGACTTTTATTTTAGTATCAGTGCAATTTAAGCTGAAGGGAACTTGACATTTCTTTTAATTTTTAGAAACATCCGAGAGACAAACTTAGATGTTTTGGAAGAGTCTGATACTGTCTAAATGGGCAACATTAAACAAAATATCATTCCCTGATTCCATTCCCTCTTCTTGTCACTTTATTTAATATTTAAGAGCCAGCAGATTACAAGTTCATGTAGGAATGAATATATGTATTATTTACTATTTTTACTATTAAACCTTACAGTAAGTTGACCATCTCTTTTTATGAGAATGAAAATAAATATGATACTATGTTTAATACTAAATATTATTTGAAAAAAACACTAAGTTTGCTACTGAAATGTTATCAAATACAGTAGAGGGTTATTTAAAACAATTGCAATTTCCCCAGGGCCATCAATATATGAACTCTTCTGAGTAAGTATTTCTAGGGCATACTTTAGGTAAGAAATTTGCAAGTTATCTGCAATGGCAACAGTGTATGTGTTTAAAATCTTCTCTTGATTTTCCTAGAAGTTGCAATTTCAAAATTCTCATCACCAGCTTAATAACTCTAGGTGAGCCATTTCCATTTCTGAGTGCATCTGAAATCTTCACTGGAATTAAGTTGCAACCCAGAATTATTTTAAATGTAAAAGTAGACTCTGCCCTCTTAGAATATGAATCTGGGCTCTAACAAAAATTCTTGCATGGGACAATGTCTTTATTTTGTTAACATATATATTCTCTTTCAATATCACTGACAATTTATTATTGTTTTTGTCATTTATCTCCATAACCATTCAATATGCCCAGCACTACACCTACTTGGGTATAACTGCATTCAATTTATTGCTATGACTACTGATAAATGGTTATGTGTGAAGTATAAAACTTTTCTATGGATAGGTCAGTAGCAGTAGGAAAAAAAACATACAATTCTTATTATTTTGTGTGAGAAAAAAATGATATAGAAATAATATAATAAGAATTAAATAAGGTAGTTTTATCTGAAGAAAAGGCTAACATATCTGAGTGGATCTGGCCACATACTTTTCAGAATACTCTAGCTTACATGTTAACTTCAAATCCTAGTGGTTTTATATCAATCACTATTAATTTGTTGCTCATGTTATATGCCTATTATATTCAGGGGAAACTCATAAATTATTTTAATTAGTACACATGGAAATATTCATTATGAAGTATTGGCACATACATGTATGTATCCGAATCTTCTTTAGAGACCCACACTTATGGGAGCCCCACCATGACACATGCTTCCAAAACTGCCAGTGCAGGTGTAAAGACTGGAATGTAAATCATAAAGCAGTTCTGAAAGATTAGATATGATGCACAGTGTTGCTATCCATTTCCCAATGTACAAAGTATGGAAATGGCCAATGATGACTACAACGAATGCACATCTTGGAAAGATGAGGGGAAAAGAGGTAGCGCAGCAGGTAAAGTCGGTTAAACTTGACAGTCATGAAAATAAATGCATCTGCTCATTTGCCAAAGCCATAGGACGGAAACTTCCACCGGAAAGTCTTGTAGGCATTCATATTTTCGGGTAGTTTATTTAACCTCAGCTGACTTTATATGAGAAATGAGTAATTTCCAAGTCACTTGCCCATCATGTAGTTTCCTCCTACAGAGAGGACTTGAAGAATTATAACATATCAAAACAAAGCCATTTTAACAAAAGGATAATTTTCTCAAAATACATCCACAAGTAAAAGTAAAATAATGCCTTTCACAATAGCTGAAACCTAACAGAAGTTGCCACTTTACTGGCAAGAGCATGGTGCTGGGTAAGTGCATGCCTGGTCCCACTTATTCTTAGAAGATATTTTCTTACCAAGCACTCAACTAACATACATGTGAGATAAATTCCCCACACTGCCTCTTTGGCTGCAATTTATGCTCTATTTTCATTTCTTTATTTGCTACATAATATTTTAAAACAGGTGCCTACAAAATATCTTCTAAGTATACAACATTGAAGTCTGAAAAAATATTTCCATAGATATGGCTATGTACCTCTACATTTGTATAATCTTATGCATTGAAACAAAATGAAGGTTGATGTATAAACCAGAAGTTCTTTTTTGCTATAAGTAATTTAGTTGCTGGAAGGTCACAAGTAACATACATGTACTAAATAAACAAGCTAAAGAGGTCACGAGCTAGTGTCAGTCTTTGAAAATAAACCTGCTTAGCACTCACAGAATGATTTGCTTGATATATTAAGCTTTGTATGTCAGTAAAGTGCTAGAAGGATCTTTGTTCAAAAATTATTCCATTGAATCTTCTTTATTTTAAAATCAATAGTACATATTGACAATTATTACATGACAAAGATACATTATTCTATTTTCACTTCAGTATCAACAAAAAATATAAGGAAGACTAAAACGACTCCTAATAAACATTTCCATATGTGTAAATATTAGCATGGTTATTGAGTTCTGTATCCAGATAAAGGATGTAGAACATATTCATTATTTTAGGTAGAAAAAAATCAGTATTAGGAGATTGTAAAGAATGAGGAGTCTGGTGAAATGGTTAGCTTTCCAAGATATGTTGCTAGTCAGTGAGCTCTGCGTTCGTGGGCTGATAGAGGTAAGTGTGTTTATTAGAAAAAAGTATGTGACCAGAGTAAGTAGGTGATTTTAAAATGAAACAAGATTGAATTGTCTAATAGATCAGATCCAACATTTTAGTATCTGAATTAAAACTGTGTTCATGATATTTGTGTTTAGAATCTACAAGGAAATAGTGAAGTTACAAACCTACCTACGTTTTCCTCCAAGTACAAGGTAGATTATATCATAAAAAATAACTTGCAAATGCAGTGATAGATAAACTTTTAAAACCAAGTTTTGTTATGTATAGTAAACCATCCCTCTTCAATATACAGTTAGAAGCAGAAGCACATTTATATTTTGCCCACTAAATAAAAATTGACTCTTATGACTCAGTATGTACCACTTAATGAGATGTCACCTCTTTGGGTGATTAGACTTCACAAAACCATACCCTTTGCCCAAATCTGTAATGTAGATGTGATGCTAGAGTTTTTCACATATAAGAACAGACCAGAAGGAGTGAAGGTAAAATATTCTTTCCATAAGCAAGAGGAAGTGAGCTATTAACAGTAATATGGAAAACATGAGAGTTGAGTGGCCGCTTAGAGCCCAGGGTGCACACAACCATCCATTCTGAAGAGACTGAAAACTTAGTTCTTACAAATAGTTCAAAAATGAGGTTGACTCATTAAGGTGAGAGACAAAGTGATGGCTATTCTCAAGATTTACAATGATGAAAAAAAATAGAGTAGAACTAATCAGTCACAAATAATTCTAAAGAAGGATTTTTATGTAGGAGTAAAGTGCTTGTGGGAAAAAATATTAATCAGAAGTTCCTCAGACAAAGAACAAATATCTACAACAGAGAAAGAAGTAGGAAAAACGAGATCACCCAAAATTAAAGGCCCAATCTAAAATTGGGCATCTGAGATGAATACATGCTTGTCAGGTGAAGATATAGAAACAAAATGAGTACACGAAAAAATATTTAACATCATTGGTCATTTGAAAGATGCAGATACAAACAATGTTCAGATTCCATCTAGCTCTAGAAAGAATGGCCACTCTCAAGAAACCAGCCAACAACAAATGCTGGAGGGGCTGTGGTGAAAAGGAACCCTTCTCCACTATTGCTGGCAATTACTATGGAAATCAGTGTGGAGATTCCTCAGAAATATAGGATTAGAGGACCCATTTCACTGGGCTATTCCCATCCTAGGTATCTTCCCAAAAGAATTAAAAGCATCCTACCACAGTGATGTATGCACACTCATGCGCACAGTTTGTAAGAGCTACATCTTGGAAACAATCCAAAGGTCCATCAACTCATCAAAGGATTAAAAAGATGTGGTTATTTTATATAATGGAGACTATCGAGCTACAAAAGAGACTTTTTTGAGACATTTCTGAGTAAACAGATGTACTTTGAAGACATACTCAAGTGAAATAAATTGAACACACATGTGAATATCACATTATAAAAAACTGAAAGTGAAAATAAGGACCAAATAGAATAATAAACATTGTTAAATAGAAAATTTAGGAAACTACATCAAATGTAAGATACTATGTCAATAACTAAAATGTTTATGCAAAAGAAAAATATAGCATTATTGGGAAATGAGCTGAGAGATTGGATGAAGAAAATATTCTTTTAAGATCATAATATATAGTGTATTTACCACTGTTATTCTCTAATAATTTTCATTATGAAAAATTATTTTATAGAAAAAATTTTATATTTTATTAATATTTCCTTGTATTACATTAAAATAAACAAATTTTAAAGTGGTTTCAAGCACAAGGGAGTGAAGGGAATTTTTTTATTATCTATTGTTACAATAAAATTTAAAAGTTAAGAAAATAAAAACAAGTGCAACCAAAAGCAACAAAAATGAAATATTTATAAAAAGACTTTGTACTGAAATTAAATTTTAGAAAGATATGAATAAGTAAAAGTCTTTGATAAAGATAGATTTGAAATGTACCCCAGTTTCCCTAGAAAGATTTCTGAGGAGAGAAGACTAAATTTTGGATGGCAGAATTAAAAAGGAAGGCCATGTTTTTTTGACTCATGCTGTACTTTACCATAAATCAATGTTTAACATTTATTTATTTATTTATTTATTTATTTATTTATTTTGATTTCTTGATACAAGGTTTCACTTTGTAGTTCAGGCTGACCTTGAACTTACTATGTAACCCAGGCTAGCCTCAAACTCATGGCCAACCCCTGCCTCTGCCTCTGAAGTGCTGGGATTCCAGGCGTGAGCCAACACACCCAGCTATGTTTAACCTTTATTGAAGTGTACAGTGCATGCTTTAAGTCAAACGGATTTCCTCCTACATTAACCTTCAAAAATGATTATTTTCTCATTAGATAATGAGTTTAATACTGTAAGTATCACCTAGTGAGGTTAAAGAGCAGTATCTGCAACTTTTAGCCTCTCTGGCCTTTAACTATAAATTTAACAAATAAAAGTTAATGTACTATATAGTAGCAATGAAGAATTGGAATTTTAAATGTAAAAGAAAGTATATTATTTACTACAGCATCAAAATAATGTATTTAAAAATATTTATAAAATGTTTGCAGTATCTCTGTGGGAAATAATACAAAACATTAATAAAAAAATCAAAGAGAATAAAATAAATGGAAAGATACTGTGTTAATATATTCAATCTTGTTAAAACAACAATTGTTCCTAACTTGATCAATAATTTCAACTGAATCCCACACAGAGCCCTTGGAGAGGTGCAGTATTAAGATCAGCACACTGATTATAAGCATTTTTTAGAGTCACAGGACCTAGAATACCCCAAACAATATTGAAACCAAATTAAGTGTTATTGTAAAAGTTTACTCTTCAAGACTGAGTGAGTAATATAGGTGAAAGAATAAATATATAGGTGAAGCAAAATATATTGTTCAGAAACATACCCTCACAGATAAGTTGAATACTTAGATGAAAGTAGAATGAAAATTCAATGGAAGAAAAATAATGTTTTCAACAGTGATGAAATTACTAAATATCTCCTTATAAATAGATAATTCTAGACATAGACTTTCCATATTTACAAAATTTAACTCAAAATGAACTAAAAAGTAGAAAATCTAGGAGAAAGTATATCTAGGCTATTGGAAAATATATTGCACTATCCATTCAATGTTCATGTATACAAATGGCAAGCTATATCTTCATGCAAATACATGAACCAAGCCCACATGAATAATTTTATTGACAAAAGTCATCCTAAAAATCCAATGTATTAGATAATTTTATGTATGTAACATTCAAAAGGGGAAAATATTAATAAATAAATAAATCAGTAGTTGCCAAAGTTTTGGAGTGAAGAGTTGGATTCGTAGAGCAGAGGGTAATAAGAGTTTTAGGTAATAAAACTATTCTGTATTATACTTTAGTATTGAATACATGTCATTAAGAACTTATAAATACCCAGAGAATGTTACACTACATAGAACTAGTTCATATTATGCAATTTTAAAATGTCTTGAGGAGGTTACAAATCGGAAGTATTGCTTATTGTGTCAAAGGAAAACTAACTGCCTTACAGATGTGCCAAGTAATATTGCTAAAGGTGGTGAGAGAAAATGTTTTGATCAAAGAAAAGTATGGAAATTCATCAAGATACAGTTAAAGCATAGAAAGTTGCAGAAAAGAATTATACCCTGTTTGATAAATTTGTTACCTCCAAGGAAACTGTTTAAAATTCCAACAATGACATACAGGTAACCAGCTATGCAGGTATAAATAGACAGGGGTTAGTGGGAACTAAGAAGTTTTAATGATTCATGAGGTCATGCATTAATTTGGACACATCAATGTGAGCAGTTTAATAAAAATGCAGAAGGATATCTATAGAAATAATTATAAATATGTGCACGAACTCAGGTTGGCATTCGTCCATATATTCCCTTCTGATAAACACAAGGGTCTAAAGGGAGAATTCTTGATAGTCAGAAGCATATCCACTGCTTACCAAACAATTTTTTTTTTCAGAATAAAGGACTGAACTAATGACCCTGTCTTTGCAATGTCAGTCTGGTGCACTGAGCTAAACCAACAGAATCTGGAAAAATGATTGCTTCTGGGGGTGATTCAGGGAATATAAGAGATGAATATGGAACACTTCAGAGTGTCCAAAATCCAAGGAAATGATTACAACATGTACAGATACTGATAAGCATATTTCAAAAGAACCAGTATTAGTACCTAACTAGTAAATTTGCTGACAGAATTCAGTTAGTTATGATTTTTACCTAACAATGCAGAGTTCTTAATTACCAAAGTTAGAACTGTTGGTTAATAAAAGAATAAAAATGGGGTTGGGGATGTAGCTCAGGGGTGCTGCTGCTCTCCTGGCAAGCATAAGGTCCTGAGTTCAATCCCCCTTACCAGAAAAAAAGAGAGAGTGAATTAAAACAGTTCTGAAAAACATGTCAGGTTCCACCAGGGAATGTTCTACACCACGCAGAGCAGTTCTCCACAGGACAGTGAAGATCTTATCAGACGAGGGAAACCCGAAGAGGGGCCAAGAATCTAGAGAAGCCTCAGACAAGATGATTAAGTGTAGGGAGGTCCCTGGATGAAGCCTGGAAGTGAACATGGATATTCAGGTAAACCAAGAAATCTGAATATCGTGCAGACTTTGGAAAATTGTAATATATCCATTTTTACTCATTATTTTTCACAAATATAAAGAAGCACAAAGTTACAAAGAAAATTGTGTTTGAGGTGGGGGGACACGGCACCTCATCACAACTGCTCTTTAAATCTGTATTATTATGAGTTTTTAAAAGCCATTAAAAACAAGACTGTATTGGAAATAAACTTCTTAGGACTAAAACTACTTGCAAAACTTGTTCTTGTGTGGATTATGTTTTGCTCACAAAATTTAAGATGTAGAGCACAACTGTCTTACAGAGTATTTTAAGTGCTTTGTAATTTTTTTTAAAAACATACCTGTCAGTTAATCATTAGTGTACTCCTAAACCACCATGTAGTCAATAAATATGTATAATTGTTATGTGAGCCAGGAAAAAACACTGCTTTTTCTAATGAAGAAAGATGCTATCAGGCTTACCCTCCCTTAAGTAAGTAAGGATTGGGTTATAACAGAATACTAGAAAACCCTGACATTGAACTACTTGATACCTTGAAAGTAATATTAATTCAGCTACTAACAGAAAAAAACAGATTAACAACATAAAATGTTTAGCTTGTTTTTTGCTTCAAATATTTACATAGATGTAAAGAAATTGATTGGTTACTTCTTTTTGCCTTTCTCTTTAAGAGAAACTGTGTCATTCATTAGTCACAAATCTCACCATGGATAAATCAGTGCAAAGATAAAATGCACTAACATGTTTATAATGTTTTAAAGGAAGCATGCTATATTTGAAACTTTCATCAATATTTTAATGATCAGCATCAGAAACTGACAATTTATGTCAGCAATTTAGAAACACACACATTCACTATATCATCATTCCAAAATTATTCTGTAATGAATTGTAGGAAAAGAAAACTACAACAAATAAAAAATTTTAAAGATTAAAAAAATAAATTTCTAGAGTGTTTGATAAACTTGTAAATTTCTTGCATGGCCTCAAATTTTATATTTCTCCAATAGTCTGCATTTTCCATGATGACATAAATTTTTGACAACAGAATCTGTTACTTTGCACATCACTGGATTTCCTGAAGCTCAGCGATGCAACAAATAATCTTTAATAATAAATGTTTAAGGGACTATGGGCCTTCCAGCTCTTGTCATAAAAGACTCACTCTCCTTCTGCAACTAATATAAAAAGTAACAAATAAGAAGTAAATAGCTATGAAAGACACTGTTCAGGCAGAGCCATTATTGTGCTGGGTGAGCTGAAGAATGGGTACAAAGTGAACGCACACCAGCAAGATTCAGTGATCTGAGGGGATATTTTGTAATGTGAAATGAGACAAGATCAAGGGGAAGGAAAGAGAGTGACCTCAACTGTTATGGCAACAGAGCATGAGCATAGAAACCAATGATGACATTGCTGACAACCAATATCTCCACTATATCTTTGACCTATGTGCACAACTATAGCATATTGTGGGGGGGGAGTTGTTAAAAGGCATTAGAAACTGATTAGATAAGTTCAAAGTTATTAAGCACCGGGGAAATGTTGTCAGGCCTAGCCAGAATAAAAGGACCGTGGTTCATGCCCTGGCCACTGAGTCTAAGTTCTGAAAGAATTCAGACTCTAATTCCAAAGTATCAGAGAAAAAACTAGGCCCTTGAAAATAGGAAAAAATTGAGAGTAATTTCCGTAGTAATCAAGTCTACAGCCATGCTTCAGCCAGTCAGAAAGATCAGTGTGTAATTTAGGTACAAGCTAGAACACAATTCACCTTTCATAAAATACATGATTCAGAACTTCTGTCTCAACCTCAATGTACTTTACAAACACAGAACTTACAGGCC
Organism: Petromus typicus; assembly: GCA_004026965.1. Taxonomy (NCBI): domain Eukaryota; kingdom Metazoa; phylum Chordata; class Mammalia; order Rodentia; family Petromuridae; genus Petromus; species Petromus typicus. The sequence continues at coordinate 32,259 of PVIR01002457.1, forward strand.
CATTGGAAAGTATGAAAGTTTGACTTGTAAAGAGTAAAGCAGGGGCCGGGGATATATCTCAGTGGTTCCGGCGCTTGTCTTGCAAGCGCAAGGACCCGGGTTTGATCCCCAGTAACCACATAACAATACTGGGTGTGGAGACTCACGCCCAGCAGCAACCAGTACCACATACCACAGTGTCGGGCATGGTGGCTCACACCTGTAATCCCAGCACTCGGGAGGCAGAGGCAGGAGGATTGCTGTGATGTGAGTTTGAGGATGAGCTCAGGGCCAGCCTGAACCACAAAGCGAGACCCTGTCTCAAAAAACCTTAAAAAAAAAAAAAAGAGTAAAGCAGCCATCAAAGTAAACCCAGAGACAATCCCTGACAATGTGCTTAGCAACAAAACATTATTTTTCTACGTGAAAGAAAATACTACATAATGTGGATAAATTGGATGAATTGACAGATTTTTGATAATTGAAACCAGAATCTAGAAAAAAATGCTAAGATTTCTTTACAGGTAAGAAATAAATATATAAGATAAAGATTGAATTGTATGGTTTTATCAATAGATATAGGAGAAGAAAGGTTTAGTGTGTTTTAACACTGAGATTTCATCTCACTCCACACAGAATGGCTGTAATTACATTTCAGAATTAGCCAGCAACAAATGTTAGTGAGGCTGCAGAGAAGAAGGAACCCTTCTCCACTGTTGGTGGGACTGTAGACTCATACAACCCCTGTGGAGATCAGTTTGGAGATTCCTCAAAAAACTAGGATTGGAGGTCCCATTTGACCTGGCCATCGTTCTGCTAGGTGTATACACAAATGAATTAAAAGACTCATATCACAGTGACATATGTGCACCCATGTTTATAGCAGCTCAGTTTGTGATTGTTAAATCTTGGAAACAATCTAAATGTCCAATAAATGGAGACTGGATAAGAAAGCTGTGGTTCTTCTACAGAATGGAGTATTATTCTGCCATAAAAAATGATAAGTTTGAATCATTTCTACTTAAATGGACATACCTTGAGGATATCCTCATAAGTGAAATAAATAGGTCACAGATAGGTAAATATTGCATCTTTTCTCCGGTATGAGAAAATAAAGATGTAAATGAGTCCTAGAATTGTATTTTATATATTGTGAAACAGAAAATACTCAAAGCAAAATAGGGTGAAGGGGGAAAAATAATGAGATAATAACAAAAAAGAAAGGAAACAAATTTTATGTATATGGGGGGTGGTGGGTGGGTAGGGGTATGGGAAAAAATGAGAATTAAGTTGTGTCTTATACTGGTACAAATCCCCACTGTGAAGTGCAATCATGATGTGCATATGTAATGTACCAATATAGATTTCAATTTTAAAAAAATCTAGAATGAGAGAGAAAACAGAAGGATAAAATTAACAGGACATGATAGGGATATCACCCATGATCAGTGATACTTCATATGTGTCACGGACATAGAGACAATGGGAGGAAAGGGACATGGAGGTTTTTATATTGTGAGAAATGATGTTTTAAAAAATTCAAATCTCTATTGATACATTATGAAGATACATCATCATTGCATTCAACATTGAGAGTTTGTACCAGAATATGACATGACTAGATTATAATTTTTCCCCTTTCCCCAACCATCCTGTGAGAAATGATTTTAAAAGTTCAATTTAAAACTTAATTTCATGTTTTGTACTTTTTAATTTCTAAAATACCCAATAATAATAATAATACCAACATAATATAAAAGGTGAAAATAAAGATCTGATTAGACAAAAATGTAAAAAAATAAAAGTTATGATTAATACAAGAAAAATCAACAAAAGAAATAAAACTAAATTAACAAGGGGCAAAAAATTAAAATGATGATACATTTAAAGGCAACCATATCAATAATTATGTTAGGTATTGTTAAAATAAAAATTACATTTCACATTGTATTAAAGGCAAAATTCCAACAGTGAAGGAAAAAATAAGATTGAGAGCCGGGGATATAGCTCAGAGGTTGCGGCGCCTCTGTTGCAAGCACAAGGGCCCGGGTTCGATCCCCAGTAACCACATAACAATACTGGGTGTGGAGACTCACCCCAGCAGCAACCAGTACCACATACCACAGTGCCGGGCGTGGTGGCTCACGCCTATAATCCCAGCATTTGGGAGGCAGAGGCAGGAGGATTGCTGTGATATGAGTTTGAGGCAGAGCTCAGGGCCAGCCGAACTACAAAGGGAGACCCTGTCTCAAAATAATAATAATAATAATAATAATAATAATAATATTGAGAAAGTAACAATAAAAGATGATAAACTGTTCCTTAAAAATCAGTCAAAAAATTTAAAATGATATTAGAATTAATGAATTTAAAAACATAAAGCAAGAGCTGAATCAGTTGCTAATACCACTAAACAACCACTAAAATGTATCAAATAATGTAAGAAAAATGACACTAATATCAAAAGCTAAAATTTAAAATCACCAGATATTTTAAAGATATAAAAACAAAAATGGTTAAGTTGTTATTTATCATTTAAGAGCCAATAAAGACAAAGAAATAACAATGTAACATTATAAGTAACTTCAAGACAATGAAGCTGACACTTTGGACACAAAGGAGAAATATTATTAAAATGTAGCTTATTAAAATAAAGATACATATAATTATTAAACTAATATATTAATATGCCAATTATTATTAAAATAATATATAGTTACTGAATTAAATACATTTATAAAATATGCATTTGTTACAGAAACTGAATATATTGAACATATTAAAGAAAATGAATCAGTTAAAAGCTTCTGAAAGATAATTCCAGGCTTGTATGTCATTGCTGGTAATTGTATCATACTTTTAAGCAAAAAATAACAAATATCTGGTATATTTAATTTTTGTTTTAAAGGATAAATGAATATTTATGTATTTGTTATGTAATATTGATACAATTCTGATACAAGGGTATTAAAGAAAGTTACAAACTCATATAACTCCACAAACTTGGAAAAATCAGAGTCAAAATTAGCAAATAAAATTCACAATCTTGTGCTTTCCAGTGTTGATGGGAATGCCAACTCGTGCAACCACTGAGAAGATCAGTGTAGAGATTCCTCCAAAAACTAGGATTAGAGGTCCCTTTTGATCCTGCTACTTCCCTGCTGGGGATATACATGAAATAATTTTAAAAATTCATCTCACAGTGACGTATGTACACCATGTTTATAGTAGATAAGTTTATGATCGATAACTCTTGGAAACAACCCAAATTGCCATCAACTGGAGAATGGATAAAGAAGATGTGGTTCTTCTATAAAATGGAATATTACTCTGCCATAAAAAGATAAGTTTGACTTATTTATACTTCAATGGATGTATCTTGAGGACATACTCATAATTGAAACAAATAGGTAAAAGATGTGTAAATATCATATTCTTCCTCTGGTATGACAAAATAAAGACATAAATGAGTTCTACAATATATATTAGACATTGTGAAATAGAAAGTATTCAAAACAAAATGGGGTGTGGAGGAAATGTGATGATAATTTTAAAAAAAGAAAGCTTATGTATATAGGGGGTGGGAGGTTATAGGATGGATAAGGAAATGAGAAAAAAATTAGCATTAAGTTGTATTATAGTCTGGTGCTCATTCGCATATAGCCCCAATAAATATTTGAATTTTTAAAAAGTATAATGTTGTAAAAGTTCAAGGTTTATTATGTACAGGTATAAATCCTGAATGATGAAAGTAATCACAATGTGTACTTAAAATGTACCAGTGAACTCAATTCTTAAAAATATAATGGTTGTTTCAACATCAAATGATCAATGCATTTAATTTGCCATATTAACAGAAAAAACTGTGTGTTTACTGTAGATGTTGAAGGAGCATTTAGATAATAATCACTAAAAATCCTACAGTGGATGAGTTTACTAAACAGAATACACTAAATATCATATTTACTGGTAACATATTAAGACTAGGATGAATACACACTCCTCACTGTCATGCTAGAAGTCTTAGTTTTATACATTAAAGCAAGAAAAAAATCACAAAATTTAGAAGGAAGAAATTAATATTGTTTTATCTGTAGATAATGTGGATATACAGAGTAAATTCGAAGAAATCTCTAGAAATGTGAACATAAGTATATAGACCAATCAGCACTAAAAAGGTAGTTTTAGTTTCATCATACAAAAATTAATATACTAAAAGTTTTTTCATACTTACAATATTGTAAAACAGAGGCCTGACATTTGTATTCTCTCTACCACTTTACTCCTAACAAGAGAAGCCAAATTTGTAATGTACATAGTTTGCTGAGTTCCATTTTTCTTGACAAGTTTGTTTGGCTACATGTTGTGTTGACTAATTTGAGAAATACAGCTCTTAGAAAAATTAAAAATCTATCCTGTTGGCAATCACACAATACTAAACTGTTATACTTAAGACTTGCTTGATCATTACACCTGTGGTTGCTTAAATGTTCAGATAATTCAACTGAAATAATTCATTTTCTTTCTTTTCTATTCTCTAACAATGGCCACAGAATGTGTTCGCCTTGATTGTCAAAGATTTTTAAAGACTCAGTATTCAATCTGATTGTTATTATTTTCTCTTTCACTAAAACCACTTGAGTTTTATTCAGTTCCAAAATTGATTTTCATAAGAAATGAATTTAAGGAGCTTAAAAATTAATTGCCTATATGCTTGAGGACTCAAAGTTAATTTTATAAAAGTAAAGTTTTCTATATTAAATTTTTCTTGTCTAACATGCTTTATTTCAGCATGCTGATTTTCATCTACAAAGCTTTGTTTTTCCAAAGTACATCCCTTCCCAATCTTGTCCTCAGCTAACTCAAGCAGTTTAACATCATGTTGATTCCTGCAGGATTTAGTAAGATCTTTCAGAAACTTTTCCATAGCAGAGTTTTTCCCACTGTACTCTTTGTTGCTCAGATGACTCACAAGTCTTTTACTTAATGGCTTTTAAACTATGTACACTGGACAAGGTATCATTGTCACTAATAAGGTGATTCTGCAGATGAACTGCTTGAACTTGTCTTTGGCACTAACAAAGTACTGAACTATTATACTTAATACACTCACGTGTACATTCTTTTTGTATTCCCAAGTGTGTGAATTTTTCTGTTTTTTTAAATACTGGATTAGTATTTGTCTGCAGAACATGATGATCATATTTGTTGAGGAGTTTATGGAACAAGTTACTAACTCTCCTCATGCTTCTGTGTTATCATTTTCAAAATGAAATAAAATGATCCCATATTATAGAAAAAAATAAAGGATAACCTAGATGGTACCTTAAATGAGGAGGCATGTACAGAAATCTTAGAGGAGGGCATGCAGTATTCTAGGTGAACAGAAATGCAAACTGACACCACTATTCTGTTGCCACAATGAATGCTATTGAGACTTTCAGACAGTGAACCCCTTAAGAGAAGAATATTAATTTATTCTGCTTTATATGTCCTCTCCACAAAACAGAGTACCTAGCTTATAGTGAATGCTATAAGTTAAACTAACAACTGAAGGTATGAATGAGCCAAAGGGTCTTTGAGTATCTCTATGTTTATGTTTTTTTTAGGACCTTTTACAGTAGACATTTTTATTATCTTCATCATTATGTTCATATTTTCTGTTATGCCCCCTTCAAGCAAAAAATCATTAATTCCTCATTTCTTATCTAGCATATTCTTAAATGGCTTGCCAATTTGTAAAGAAATAGGATATACAAAACTATATAACAAAATATCTAAGAAACATACATTTTAAACTCTTCTCCCTTTTAACTCCTTGCAAAAAGTGGTTCATAAGTAAGTTCAATAGATGGAAGGATCTTGGTATACTGCAGCGCATGCAGCTTCCAAGAGGAAAATCCTCAGAGTCGTCCTAATGAGTCCAGAGTCTCTAAGTTTCCAGGAGGATCTTAGGATAAATTCAAAAACCCCTTTGCTCTTGCAAGTCTCACAGCACTGATTGATGGTTCTGTGTATACTGTACACGGAACAGTACTAGGACACTGCCTACTTGGTGATGATGGATCTTGAATGCCCCCCTGCATCTTGTAAGATCACATCTTCTTACCTGTACAAGAAGTCTGAAGTCACCATTTTGTCTGTCACTGGTGATTCCTCAGGGAAGCTCATGTTCTGGCACCTCCTGCCAGTGACCGTGAAATGAGACTCCTGAACAATATGCCTACCAGAGAATCAATCTCCATGAAGAAAAAAAAAATCTATGTGTACTTATAAGAATTGTGGAGGAATCTCTACAATGATTTCCACGGATGCTGTACCAGTCCGCATCGCCATCAACAGCAGAGAACTGTTCTTTTCTTGTTACAGTCCTGCCAGCATTTATTGTTGGTTGATTTCTTGATAGAAGCCATTTTATTTGGAGTGAGATGAAATCTCAGTGTTGTTTTTATTTGCATCTCTCAAATGACCAGTGATGTTGGACTTTTTTTATATGTTTATTTGCTGCTTCTACTTCATCTAAAAAATGTCTATCATTTTAGATGCTCATTTTTGAATTGGGTCTTTAAATTTGGGAAGTACACATGAGTTTTTTTCCCACACATGGTAGGTCTGTCTTTTGTTCTTTTGTTGGTTTCTCTTGCAGTGCAGAAGCTTTTTAGTGAGATGAGATCCCAGTTGTTGATTCTTTCTGCTAGTCCCTGTGCTACTAAGGTTTTATTCATAAACTTTTTCCCTACACCAGTGTCTTCAAGAGCTCTACCTAATCTGTCATTCAGCAAGTTTAGTGTCTGTTTTAATATTTACATCTTTAGTCCATTTTGATTTCAATTTAGTGCTGATGAAAGATGTAGGTCCAGTTTTAATCTATGGTAAATTAAAACCTAGTCTTTCCAGTACCATTTATTAAAGAGGTTATCTTTCCTCCATTGATGGTATTTGGCTCCTTTGTTAAAGATAAGGTGGCTTAGTATGTCTGGAGTTGTTCCTACATCTTCCAGTCTGTTCCTTTGGTTCTCAAGTCTATTTATTTAGCAGTATCATGCTTTTTTTTTTTTTAATCACAGTGGCTTTGTAGTATAGTATCAAGTTGGGAGTTGATACATCCTGCCACATCTCTATTAGAGGTCCCAATTGACCTGACTATTTCCCTACTAGGTATATACACAAAAAATTAAAAGATTCTTATCACAGTGCTTTTATGTACCCGAGTTTATAGCAGCTCAATTTGTAATAGATAAATCATGGATATAACCCAAATGTCGATCAACTGAAAAGTGGATAAAGACTTGTATGCCTTTTTTTTAAATGAAATGATGTATTACTCAGCCATAAGAAATTATAAATGAGATGTTTATACTTAAACAGATGCATTTTAAGGACATAGTCATAAGTGAAATAAATAGGACAGAGATGTGTAAATGCTATATTGTTTTTCTAGTGTGAGAAACAAGGTGTAGATGAACTCCAGCATGTATGATAGTACTGAGAAAGAGGAAGAAAGATCTTCAAAGAGGAAGAGGAATTGGGGGTGGGAGTGGGAAGAGAAAGTAAAGAAGGGAAAGAAAGTAACTGACAGTATAAGCAACAACAAAAAATTAGAAACAAAGCTTGTGTTTATGGTGGTGAAAGAACTGAAGTGAGGGATAGGGAATGGGGAAAAATGAGAATCAAGATACGTCATGTACAGATATGAATTCTCAATGATGAATATGATCACAAGATATACTTAAAATAATAAACTCAATAAAGGAGAAAATAAAGTTTATATTTACTTATATAAAAAGGAAATTTTTATCTCAATACCATCTACCCAAATGAATAAAATTATTAAATGAAGTACTATTAAGAGGAAGAACATGTTAAGAAGGAAGAGAGTCTTTATTTACTGGTAAATTTAGCAAATCTGATGCAGTTCACCATCAACATGTCATGTTAATATGTCTAGGCCCAGTTTAGAAGAATAGAAGTTGACTGAATTTCTAGAAAAAAGAGGTTTTCAGATGAGGTCTGCAGCCCAGCCTGAAATACGCCTTCATCTGTGCTCCTCTCTCCTTCTCACTGGCATTGCTTATGGACTTGAGAAAAGAAATGACTTAAATAAAGACACCATATGCTTTAATCAGATTTTAGAAATATCAAGTTATTATATTTATCAGTCACTCTAATTTTTAAAACATTATGTAAAATGTACTCTCATTTTCAAGATATTCAAAGTGAATGTGCCTAAATACTTGTATTTACTTATGTGTAAAAAAATATATAGAATTTTGGTTTAAATTTTGCTTATTTAAGAACTGTGTCAATTATTTCCATATGGGATATTTGGAAGTTCCTTACCTTTGTGCTATGGTTAGCAAGTACATCTATAGGAGCTTATCTGCTTCCACAAAGCATGGTAAGCTAAAATAGTAGATATTACTGTAACAAAGATTAAAAATATTACTAATAAATATATCACAGGATGATAGTCTTTTAGGTGTGACAAGTTGAGAAAAAATAATCAAACCTCATTTTCCAGCTCTTATACCTGTTAACTGTAATTGAATGACAAAGTGGCCATGGACAATTCCCATCATGCTCTAAGTCTCATTTTCCTCATCTGTAAAATGGAGATCTTTTTACTTCTTGAACTATTAGGAGTGACCGTAACATTCCATGGAAAGTACCAGTCAGAGCATCTGGAAAATAATTTTTGAGTACATTCTGATTTATTTCCTTTTCATTTCCTGGAACCCACACTCCATGCTTGAAATTTCTTTTCCTACTACTTCAGATATGTATATCATTATATTTCATATTCTGTTAGTTCATGCAGTCTGCAAAACACAGTTTTAGAGTCCCAGGAGTGATTATGTAAATTTATATTATATTATAGGATGTGAAAGTCCCTAGAGTTGAAAATAAACACAGTTTTTTAAAAATGAGAAATTGAGGTATCTGTAAGTGTGAATGTGTGTGTGTTATTGTGTTTTAGGTGCTTGGAAAACAAAGTATACAAAAAGTGTGCAAAATAAATGAGAAGCTACCAAAACTGTGCAGGGAATACAGAGCATCAGCAGGAAGAGGAGAGACAGTCAAACAGCAATAGGAACAGCATTATCACGGGTCTGGAGAATGCCTTAGTCCTTGCATTAATGACTTAAAATCAAAAGTCACAATCAGGAAGAATTTTGACACTTCATCTGATGTCCAAGGCGGGCTGCAATTACTTCAGCATTTTCTATCAAGCATACAAACCTTTTCCTAAGCATGAGAAAAGCAACACACAATACTTAGACACACAAATGTATTTGTTTCTGTTTTTGAAGAGAGATAAGAAATGGAGATGCAAATGCAAATAGCAATGAGAAAGAGCAGGGCCGTCCAGAAACTGCATCCCTGTGACAGATGGGACTGCTATTCCCGCTGATATGGGCATAAAGCGACATGAAATATCAGCATTATGAATCAATACAACTGAAGGTTTTTTCATATTCCTACAATTCAATCCATCAACTTGTTTCACCAGAATCTTCCAAAGAAATATAGCTGTGTCCAATGTAAAAGAGATGATGGTGAACTCCTAGTTTCTGCATCCACCTATGAACATGAAAAACTGGCCACCAGCATTTCATTAGGGGACCAGGTCTGAGAATTGAGGGGAAAATTGTAAAGGAAAAAAAAACTAACAGAAAAGAAGGAAGAGAGGAGATAAGATGGGAGGGAGGAAAATCCAAATCAAATCCAGCCTAGGCTGGACCAGCAGGGACAAGGAACTGTTGTGTATTTGAGCATTATATAGGCCAGAAGGGAAGCGTGTGGGTGATCAGAGCGTTCTTGAAATATGTCTTACCATGAAAGTATACAGAGTCTAATTTCACATAAAGAGTACAGAACAAAGTTAATGCAAGAAAAAGAAGAACAATGATAAAAACCCTATAGATAATGAAAGCATACTATAAACATGCCTACAAAATAAGGTAAGTGATATTAATAAAATAATACTAAACATGGAAGAATGATACAATGTACAGAAGAATTAGGAAAATTCAGAAATGTAGTATCAGTGCTCAGGAAAGAATTCAAGATAACAATGATTATTATTGTTAGAAAAATATAAATCGAAAAGAATAGGAGCACATAAATTCAGATAATTCCTTAGAAAGAAATTATAAAGATTGCTTTTAAAATTAAAAACTTAGTCATCCAAGATCATTGCAGCCACTCCAGACTGGAGCCTGCCGACCTCCAGGCCCATGCCAGAAGTGCGCCCAGGGATTTGGGATAGGAGCAGGCACTGCCATAGAAACCTTAGCCAGTGCCATCATAGCCAAGTACAGGCCAGGCCCTACCGTTCTCCACATCAACAGCACAAACACATACAGGGACTCTGTATTGGTGAGTAGATGGGCCTGTTGGAATGCAAACCAGCGCCATTGCAGCTGTGCAGGTGCCAGAGTCTACCAGCAACCAGGCCCACTGCACAAGAGGGCCGGGGACTCTGTATTGGTGAGTAAGCCGACCTATTGGAACCTCAGGCAGTGCCATTGCAGCCAGGCAGGAGGCAGAGCCTTCCTGCCTCTTAGCAGATGCAGATGGGAGGAGGTGATCTGGCTGTGTTGTTTGAGTGCCTTGTATGCTGTGCCAGACCTAGGATTATTTTTTTAGGTCCCAATACAGGATGTATAAGAACAACCCAGGAAACACTGATATTTTAAGGGTCCTAAATATTAGGAGGAAAGAGACTTGCAATAAACATCTCCAGAAAATGGGGCAGGTACAAAGCCACAAACAATAGCAACAACAAAAATTCAGAGATGAGGCAACATTCAAAGTCTCAGATGCAAAGATCCTTATCCCAAGGTAACAGAGGGGGAAGGGATATAGAGAAGTCTGAAGGTCAGTCTCCAGGGTTCACAGAAATGGTTACCAAAGCAGATCTAGTGAAATGGAAATCAGAACTGATCTTTGAGATGAAAGCAGAGATACTGGACACAGTCAACATCATGATTAATAAAGCTGAAGAGAAAATCAAGGAGTTGATAGAATCCAAGATAGCAAAACCAATGGGACCTTTTAAACACCTACAAGCAGAGGTCCAGGAATTCAAGAAAGGAAGTGAAAGTTTATGCAATAGAATGAATATGGCAGGAGATCGAATTTCAGACCTAGAAGACAGGATCTTAGCCAATGAATGGGAAAGGCATTATTTATCAAAAATGGCAAGGGATAATGATAAATAAATCCAATAACTCCTAGATGATTCAAAGAAGAATAAAATATGATTGGCTGGAGTAACTGAGGAAGCAGAAGACAATACAAAAGACATAAAAAACCTATTCACTGAGATAATGGCAGAAAACTTCACAAGAAAAGGAAAATAATTGGTCATACAAATATATGAAGCATACAGAACTCCACACACCTGAGACATGAAAAAATCTACATCTAGGCATATAATTTCAAAAGTTCAAGATATCCCCAAAAGAATGAAATACTGAAAGCAGTCAGAGAAAAGAAAATAATTACAAACCAAGGGAAGCCCATCAGGATCACAGCAGACTTTTCAATTCAAACACTCAACACAAGAAGTTCCTGGAGTGAAGTGTTTCAAGCCCTAAAGGAAAATAACTTCCAATCCAGACTGATGTATCTTGCAAAACTATCCTTGAATATTATGGGGAAATAAAATATTTTCATGACAAAGAACACCTGAAAAACTTCACAAATATGAAACCTGTGCCCCAAAACATTTTAAAGAACATCTTGAAGAAAAATAAGGAAAGTTACAAATCCATGAGACATAACAAAGTCAAATCATCAGGCCAAAAAAAGAAACGGATGGGTAAGGGACAAAAGTAGGACAAAAGAGCCAAGAACAGGAAAATATGACAGCACTAAATTTGCCTATATCAGTCATAACCACTAATGTCAATGGACTCAAGGCACCAATTAAGGGATACAGACTGGCAGAATGGATCAAGAAGCAAGATCCTACAATTTGCTGCATACAAGAAACATACCGAATTCAGAAAGAAACCCAGGGACTGAAAGTAAAGGGGTGGAAAACAATACTCCATGTGACAGGAAACAGCAAAAAATCAGGAGCGGCGATCTTATTTGCAGACAGAATAGAATTCAAGCCAAAACTGATAAAGAGAGATAAAGATGAACACTATTTTTGCATACAGGGAAAAATCCAAGAGAAAGAAATAAAAATCTTAAATATCTATGCTCCAAATTCTAATGCACCCAACCATAAAAAACAAACATCAATGGACATGAAAAACCAAATAAACAGCAATACAATAATAGTAGGGGACCTTAGTACCCCACTGTCACAAACAGACAGATTGACTGGACAAAAAGTCAATAAGGAAATACTTGAGCTAAACCAGACTCTTCAGCAATTGGACTTAATAGATGTCTACAGAGTATTTCACTACACAAAGTCAGAATTTACATTCTTCTCAGCTGCTCATGGATCATTCTCCAAAATAGACCATGCGCTGGTTCATAGAACAGGTATAAGTCAATGTAAAGGGACTGAAGTTATCCCTTGTATTCTGTCAGACCACAGTGCCCTGAAATTGGAGCTGAATAGCAAAAGAAAGCCCAGGATCCTCACAAACACATGAAAACTGAACAATACTCTGCTGACAAACCAATGGGTCACAGAAGAAATAAGAGAAGTAATTGAACAGTTCTTAAAACTAAATGATAACCCCAATACAACATATAGAAATTTATGGAACACAATGAAAGCAGTTCTACAAGGAAGATTCATTGCAGTGAAGGCCTACATCCAGAAAATGGAGCAAGCTCAAATAAAAAAATTCAATGCTGAACCTCAAGAGACTAGAAAGAGAGGAGTAAGACAAACCCAAAGCTCACACTAGGCAAGACATTATAAGAATCAGGGCAGAAATTAATGCAATAGAAACTAAGAGAATGGTAGAAAAAAATCAATGAATTGACAAGTTGGTTCTTTGAAGGGATAAACAAAATTGATAGACCCTTAGCCAACCTTATTAAAGGTACACTTATTAAACAAAGGAAGGAAAAGGCTCATATCTATGCTATTAGGAATGAGAGCAGAGAAATTACTACCGACCCAGAGGAAGTGCAGAAGATAATAAACACCTACTTTGAAAATTTATATCTTAATAAAATAGAAAATGTAGAAGAAATGGATAGATTTCTAGACACATATGAACTCCCAAAGCTGAATAAAAAAGATATAGAAATGTTAAATTTCCCAATATCAATCTGTGAATCAAAAATGTAATTAAAAACCTGCCAACAAAGAACAGCCCTGGACCAATGAAAAGGAAAGGGAAGCAGTACTCCCAAACTCATTCCTGGAAGCAACCATTACCCTGATTCCAAAAGCAGAGAAAGACCCAACCAAAAAAGAGAGCTACAAGCCAATATCCCTAATGAACATTAATGAAAAAACCCTCAATAAGATATTGATAAACAGTACACAGAGAATTATTTAAAAGATTATACACCCTTTCCAAGATGGATTCATCCCAGGGATGCAAGGATTTATGTAAATCAATAAATATTATACACTATATTAACAGACTCAAGGACAAAAACCTTATGGTCATCTCAATTAATGCAGAAAAGGCATTTAACAAAATACAGCACCCATATATGTTCAAAACCCTATGGAAGATTGGAACAGATGGTCTCTATGTCAAACTAATAAAAGCTATCTACTAGAAACCATCAGCCAGTATCATACTAAATGATCAAAAATTGAAACCTTTCACATTAAGATCAGGAACAAGACAGGGATTTCCTCTCTCCTCCTCTCAACTTCTGTTCAATATAGTTCTGGAAATATTAACCACAACAATTAGGCAAGAGAAAGAAATAAAAGGAATAAAGAATGGAAAAGAAGAAGTTAAATTGTCATTATTTGCTGATGACATGACACTCTATCTAGAGGATCCAAAAAACTCAATTAAAAAACTGCTGGATCTAATGCCAAATTTAGTTGCATAGCTGGATACAAGGTGGTTTAAAAATCAATAGCCTTTGTTTACACAAACAGTAGACCCACTGAAATAGAAATAGGGAAGTGAGTCCCTTTCACAGTAGCACCAAAAATATATACATAATATCTTAGAATCAATCTAACAAAGGAGGTGAAAAACCTCAACTATGAAAACTATAGCACTCTGAAAAAGGAGATTGAAGATGATATCATAAAATGGAAAGATATATCTTGCTACTGGGTAGGAAGAACAAATATTGTCAAAATGGCTATAATCCCACAACTACTACACAGATTCAATGCAATCCTGATTGAAATCCCAACAGTGTATTTCACGGATCTAGAGAAAAAAATCCAAACTTTCATCTGGAAAGAATAGCAAAAGCACTTCTAAGCAACAGGGACATGGTGGTTGTACTACAGTCCCAAACCTGAAACTATACTATAAAGCCACTGAGATAAAAACTTCATGGTATTGGCAAAATAACAGACCTGTGGGTCAATAGAGTAGATTAGAAGATCCAGAAACTACTCCAGATACACTGAGCGACTTCATCTTTGACAAAGGGGCCAAAAATCCTCAGTAGAGTAAAGATAATCTCTTTAACAAATGGTGCTTAAAAAAACTGGGTTTTAACCTGCCAAAGACTAAAACTAGATCTAGCTCTTTCACTGTGTACCACACGAAAATCAAAGTGGATAACAGACCTAAATATTAAAATGGATACTTTGAACCTGCTGCAAAACATGTTTCATAAAACTCTTGAAGCCATTGGCTTAGGGGAAGACTTCTTGAAAAAAACATTCATAACACAAGAACTGGCATAAGAAATCAGCAAATGGGACCTCATTCTTTTAAAAAGCTTCTGCACAGCAAAGGAAACCACCAACAGAGAGAAAAGGCAGCCAACAATGTTGCAAAAAATCTTTAAAAGCTATTCCTCAGACAAAGGGCTACTACCTAGAATAAATAAAGAGCTTTAAAAGAATCAGCCCACCCAAATTTAAAGACTTATTTCAAAAATGGGCATCTGAAGTAAATAGATAGTTTTCAGAGGAAGAAGTAATAGCAGGTAAGAAGTGTATGAAGAAATGCTAAACATCATTAGTCATTCAAGAGATGCAGATAAAAACAACTCTGAGATTTCATCTCACTCCAGAAAGAATAGCTGCCATTTCAGAATTAGCTAGCAATAGATGTTTTTGAGGTTGTGGAGAAAAGGGAACCCTTCTCCACTAATTGTGGAAATGTAAACTCATACAACCTCTGTGGAGATCAATGTGGAGATTCCTCAAAAAACTAGGATTAGAGGTCCCATTTGACCTGGCGATTGCTCTACTAGTTATATA
This sequence comes from Petromus typicus, assembly GCA_004026965.1. Lineage (NCBI taxonomy): Eukaryota > Metazoa > Chordata > Mammalia > Rodentia > Petromuridae > Petromus > Petromus typicus. The sequence goes on from PVIR01002457.1 coordinate 47,578, forward strand.
CACAAAGGAATTAAAAGCTTCATATGAGGGCGACATATGTGCACCCATGCTTATAGCAGCTCAGTTTATTATTGCTAAGTCTTGGAAACAACCCAAATCTGCATCAACTGGAAACTGTATAAAAAAGATGTGGTTCTTTTATAGAATGGAGTATTACTCTGCCATAAAAATGATAAGATTGAGTCATTCATACTCAAATGGATGTGCCTTGGGGGACATCCTCATAAGTGAAATAAACAGGTCACAGATGTGTAAATATCTTATCTTTTCTCCGGTATGAGAAAATGAAGTTGTAAATGAGTTGTAATATGTGTAGTTGATATTGTGAAGTAGAAAATATTTAAAAGGAAAGATAGTGTAAGGGTAAATAATGAGGGGGAAAGGAATATGGTTATAATAAAGAAAAAAGAAAACAAAAATTGTGCATATAGGGAGTGGAGGGTTTACAGAGCCAGGGCAAAAGGGAAAAAATGAGAATCAAGTGTCATATTCTGTTACAAACTCTCAATGTTGAATGCGATGATGATGTGTATTCATAATGTACCAATAAAGATAAAAAATTAAAGAAATAAAGACTTAAATGGAAAAGTTAAAATTAATTGCAAAAAAATGGCATATATGAAAGGTAGGCAGAGAAAAATCCAAATTACAGTAGGAGGAGTCTTGGAACTGGCCACTAAACAGGTAATAAGACAATTTCTCTGAAACAATAATAAAAAATATTCTAAAGTATATGATCAAATAGCAAATTATGAAACTGAGAAAACTGCTCTATAATCAATAGCATATTACACATTCAAATAAAACTACACAGTTTTAATGAAATAGAAAAATATTTTCCCATCTAAAAAGTATTACATGGGAAATGATGTTAGATTTTTTTATGAATTTATTTATTTATTTATTTATTTTTAAATTTTTTATTTATTTTATTTTATTTTTTTTTAGGTTTTTTGAGACAGGGTCTCGCTTTGTGGTTCAGGCTGGCCCTGAGCTCAGCCTCAAACTCACATCACAGCAATCCTTCTGCCTCTGCCTCCCGAGTGCTGGGATTACAGGCGTGAGCCACCACGCCCGGTACTGTGGTATGTGGTACTGGTTGCTGCTGGGCGTGAGTCTTCACACCCAGTATTGTTATGTGGTTACTGGGGAATCGAACCCGGGCCCTTGCGCTTGCAAGACAGGCGCCGGAACCACTGAGCTAACTCCCTGGCCCATTTTTTTTTTATGAATTTAAAGAACCACATTTTAACCATGAAGTAAAAAGAGAAATATATTTAATATATTCAAGGAAAGAATTTATGAGCCAACAATTTTATATCTAAGAAAATCAGCTTTCATCTACGAAGGGCATAGACAAGTGGTTATAAACATAAAGAAATTTTAAGCATATTATTTCCATGAACATATTCTGAAAAAATCTACCCCTAGGTAAACTGAAGACAACCAAAACAGAGAAAGTTAGGCACATGGCCTGTCACACAATACTCATATTGCAATCCTTTAGTATTAAGAGATACTACAGAAGAGCATACATAAAAAATATTACATGAAAATATATACATTCCTGATGGAATGTGTATTGGGGGGAATAGACTATAATTACACTATAATTAGATATCAGTTCATATCCACTAAACTGGTTATGTAAAATAATAAATTAAAAGGAACTCTGACTATACTGTGTCAATGAAACACAAAATATTCATTAGCTGGACTATATTAGTTCTCTGATATTCACAGTAGATATATTGATATAACTTCTATATATAACAGAAAAGAGCCTGGAATTTTACTTGTCTATGTAATCACATTAGAATTATATGCAAACATATTTTCCCCAAATCATATGTGTAAATGTGTTTATAACAGCATTATGAACAGTAAAAATACTGAAAAGAATTAAAATATCAATCAACCTTAGGACAATAAGGTTGGATAATAATATACAGACAAAATAATACTAGAGAGTGATGCATTTATTAAACTATTGATATACACAATTATGTGGTTGGATTCCACACACACTGAGTGAAAGAAATTAGATACAGTTTTGATTCTGCTTATATAATATTTACAAACAAGCAGAACTAAACTCCCGAGTTAGAAATTGGATAGCAGTAAACACCACAGAAGTGGGGTTGTTAAGTAAGGGTGCTCTGGAACATTCTTACTCCTGCAGTGCAGGAGTTTTTGGAAGGTGCTGTGCTTCATGTCTGTATTTTCCACACTATCGTCAGTAACTCTGACTTCCTGAGCTAGTGACCATGTCTGCAGCTGACAGACCATAGCTGAGTCCCTGCCTTCCCACTGTCCTGGGCCATAAATAATTCCTCCAAAAACAATTATTCTGCTCCCTGGACAGATCAGACAAGTGGTAAAAGTAAGCAAGAACAAAAGTTCCAGCCCCTTGATCTCCAGGTGGGACAACTGTGAAAGGTCATCTCCGCTCTACATCACTAATAATATTCTTATTTATTGGCTTAACTTTCTACTTTCTTTTAGTTCATTTCAGGAATTTTTCCAGGAACATTTTCCAATACACCTTTTGCACTAAACTTAGAGTCTGGGTATGGGGAACTCAAAGTAATTCTGATTGTGTCATAAGTCTTTAAAAATAGACTCTAAATTGGAATGTAAGGCTGAATCCTAATGTTCAGCCTGTATGAAAATGAATATTTCATTGCTGGTGGTAAGTAGGAAAGAGGTAAACAGAGATATCTCCACAGTTAGTGAAGTTGTCACCAGCAGTGAACTGGGGGTGCGGGGAGGGACAGTAGCTGTGGAACCCAGTGGCATGTGGGAAATACTGCAAGCACAAGGAGATCAGTGGGCTTTTATGGAGAATCTCTTTAATGTAATTTAAGAGTGTACAAGTTTAAGTGGTTACTTATCAATCCAACTCATTCATGAAAGTCAGAGAGACTTTTGGCAGAAGGGCAGGAGACTCGAATTGGGTGCTGCTGGTAGAGGACCAGGTTCAAACTCAGTAACATGGCTAGGGGAATAGGTTCTTGGCCTCCACAGGTTTCCTAAGGTTCTAATGAGGCAAGAATGGCTTTCTTAGATGTGGAGTGAATATGCGTGATTGACTATAATCGTTAACCTTGAAAGTTCTATTTTCTCCTGGACTCGCTTGTCAGGTGGAATTGTTTTGGTGTTTTTGTTTTTTTTTTTTTAGACAGGGTCTCCTTTGTAGTTCAGCGTGGCACTGAGCTCACTATGTAGCCCAGGCAAGCCTTGAACTCAGAGCAATCCTCCTTCCTATGCATCCTGAGTGCTGGGAGTACAGGCATGAGGTACTGTGGTATGTGGTTCTGATTGCTGGTGGGCATCAGTCTCCAAGTCCGGCATTGTATGTGGTTACCAGGTATCAAACTTGGGCCCTTGCATTTGTAAGGTGGGTGCCGGAACCACTGAGCTATATCCTTGGCCCAGGTGGAATTCTTTTTTAAAAGACAGTGATTCTTTGTGAAGTTTTTGCTTACAGATAAACTTTAATAGCTGAGAGTCCCTAAAGGCAAAGATCTATGGTAGGAATGAGAGGGTATTGTGTGAAAATGGATGGTAAATTTAAAATGGAACAAAATCATACAAAGTTGAGTTTGGGATATCTTCTAGTAAAAGAAAGCCAGTAAGTACTATCTACTACCCCCACATGCAATGTGATGTGTGAATATCAAAGAAACATATAAGCTCTGTAAAAGAACTTCTAATACAAAAGCTAGGGCAACTTAGGCAATGCTATATATAAAATTGATTGGCTAATAACTAAGATATCAAGTATCCATGATTTCATTTACAAATATTTGACTAAAAAATAAATTGAGTAATTAGGGAAATCTGTGGAGAATTTCAAACAATTAATGCAGACTTTTCTTCTTTAAGGCATTAGGGCATAGCTCAGCACGTCTTAATTATGTGACAGTTTTACCCTTCTAGAGTCAGATACATGGAAAGAGATTGCTAGAGCTGGCAAAATTGAAAGATAGGCATTTAGAGCAAACACATCAGAAGGTGATGATGGAGGAGCTTTCTAGGATGGCTATGTGATAAAAGAACTGTGAAAAAAGACTCTGCTAAAGCCACATGCCCTGACAATGTGAGGCCCCTGTAAACCTCCTACAAAGAATGAGTATTTAAGTAAAAAAATCTGGCTAGTAGCTGCCTACTCAACTTTGATCTGAGTCAATCTTGCTCATTACCTCTTTTCTTTTCCTGCACTGAAATTTTTATTGTTACATTATACATACGCATCATGATTGCACTTAACAGTGAGAATTTGTACCAGTATATGACACAAGTTAATTCTTATTTTTCCCATTCCCTTACCCACTCTACCACACCCAGCCCCTATATGCATAAGATTTTTTTCTTTCTTTTTTATTATAATCTCATTATTTTCCCCTCATTATTTACCCCATTTCCCTTCAAACATTTTCTATTTCACAATATCTATTATATATTCTAGAATTAATTTACATCTTCATTTTCTTATACTAGAGAAAAGATCCAATATTTACAAATCTGTGACCTATTTATTTCACTTATGAGGATATCATGAAGGTACATCCATTTGAGTATAAATGACTCAATATTTTCATTTTTATGACACAGTAATACTCCATTCTATGAAAGAACCATATCTTTTTTTTATCCAGTCTCCTGTTGATGAACATTTTGGTTGTTTCCAAGATGTAGCAATCACAAACTGAGCTGCTATAAACATGGGTACACATATGTCCCTGTGATACGAATCTTGTAATTCTTTTGTATATAACCAAGAAATTTTGCTTCCAAATCAACTGATGGAGTTAGCGCTCCCTTGCATCTCACATCTTTAGACCTTCATTGCTTCCTCTGTTATGCCTTTGGGCCCCAATGGCTCAGTACTGCACATCTATCCCATATTTTGCAAATTCCTTGTTCAATTCTGAATGAATTTAACTATTTTTTTTTTCTGAAAACCTATTTCTCTCAGTTTCTTTTTCAACTGGGAAAAAAAAAAAGTAAAAGGGCCATGCTGCAGAAACCTAAGAAATCAAAAATCTATCACACTTGAGTAAGGTTGTCCTTAGTGGAAATGAATTATGTTGATAGCATTTTTGGATACGACGGGGATATTGCTTGTATTAGTCACTTTTTTATCAATAGGAAAAAATGATGACCCCCATCAATCAAGGAAGAAGTTGAATTTGGCTTACAGATTCAAGGGGTAGAGTCTATAATTAGATATCTCTAAGCAGGAAAAGAATGGCCAAGTGGCATGGTGGGGAAGAGCTGCCAACCTGTGGACACCCAGGAAGCAGAGAGAATGGGGACAAGGTGCAGACACAAACACATCCTTCTATGTCACCTTTCCAGCCAGGCCCCATCTCCTAATGATACATTCAGTTGTGGGCGCTTCAGTGAATCAGTTCCAGATGACTATAGCATCCCAGAATGCATGACTTTCCAATAGCCCCGCCTTTGCACCCAGGAGACTCTTGTGAAATATTTTAGATCTAAATCATAAAACGTTTTCACTTCTCCAACTTCTTCCCCCAAACTCACAACTTCAGGGAAATCATGAGAAAATACCAGGAAAGTTTAGTTGAGTGGCAGTCTTCAAAATGTTTATTACCAATGAATGTCACTGGGAGCCTGAGGGACCCTGTCAGCCAAGAGGAAACTGCACAGCCAGGAAGACTAAGACCGATGCAGCAAACTGTTTAAGAGGCTGGAAGAGGAAAGACACTGTATATAAACTAGGGAAAATGGACAAATATGCAGGTAGTTAGTAATAGTTGTCAATAATGGTTCATTAATTACAACAATTATAGAACTAAATAAGATGTTAATAACAGAGTACACTGGGTGCTAGGCATATAATTTCACATTGTAGTGCTGTAAATTGAGAACTACACTAAATATGAAATTAATTTTTAAAATAATCAATTTACTCATAAACAGTTTAAGGTCCGATCCAGACTTTTCTCTTTCTGTCACTTCTGAAATTTCATTTCCCTTAGAAAAATCATCCTCCTGATATGCCCATCTGTGTCTCTAAGAAATTGAAACATAAAAGAAAAATGCCATGCTCCTCTCCTAAGGAGAGTATCTGCACCTCCACTACATTTAAATTGAAAATGTAATTTCCACTTTTTCCATTAGGTACACTCTAATTTTTATAAAACAGAATATAAATTGAAAGTGAAAATTCTCTTCTACCATTTCCCCCATCTACACATTTCTGCACAAACCTTAAACTGGCCATTTGCAACTGAAAATGTGAATGGGGATTTTCATTTTTTCATTTATACACAAAAAGTAGTGCACTGTACTCCATTTTCTTCCTTTCAGGTTTATCATTTTATAATATATGCTATAAAAACTTTCAGGGCAGTAAATATAGATTCAAAATGATTTATAACTGCATGATTTTCTTATGGATGGATGTAGTTTAGTTGTTCTAATCAGTTTTTTATCAGTGAACACTCAGAAAGTTTATAATATTTTCCATTTCCAATCAGCACTACAATATGCTTATTTATCTATAGGATAAATAAATGAAACTATTATATAAAAGAATGTGCTGTATATGGGGGAGTAGGGTGGTTAGGGCTATGGGAAAAAATGAGAATTAAGTTGTGTCTTATACTGCTACAAATTCCCACTGTGGAGTGCAATCAGACGTGTATATAAAAGGTACCAATAAAGATTTCAATTTTTTTTTTAAAAAGAATGTGCATCTGATTTTGATAGCTGCTACCAACCTGACTCATAGTGTAGACATAAAGGAACACTCCTGACAATAGTGTACAGTAGCCAAGAGCTTGATATGCCAAGCCTCAAGAAGAGATAGCATAGGGCCGGGGAGTTAGCTCAGTGGTTCCGGCACCTGTCTCGCAAGCTCAAGGACCCGGGTTCGATTCCCCGGTAACCACATAACAATACTGGGTGCGGAGACCCACACCCAGCAGCAACCAGTACCATATACCACAGTACCGGGTGTGGTGGCTCACGCCTGTAATCCCAGCACTCGGGAGGCAGAGGCAGGAGGATTGTGATGTGAGTTTGAGGCTGAGCTCAGGGCCAGCCTGAACCACAAAGCGAGACCCTGTCTCAAAAAACCTAAAAAAAAAAAAAAAAAAAGAAGAGATAGCATAATCACACTTGTGGAACTGTATTCCAGCAATGAGGGGTATGGCGTATTAATGCAATTTTGCAGTACATTTCTTTTATTTTGAACAAGAGAGAGCATCTAATGTATATAGACTATGCTGCATGTCTATGTCCTTGCCATTCATATAACTTCCTCATTTTTCTATGAAGTTATTGATTTCATATTTACCAATATTTGGAAGCTTTTTTAATATTAAAAGTATTTGGCATTTGGATGAAATTATAAGTTTGTGCCCAAAAGGTAACCCAGTCAAAAATTTGTTTTTAATATTGGTTAAATGAATCCTTCTATATTTTTCAGGTCTATTCATAATTTAAGCAGTAAGAATTCTTAAGTACAAAGAATTATTTTCCCATAGAAATGTTTTTTTCCTTTTTCAATGGGTGTTTTATCATTATTATTAATATGTTGACTTTACCTTTAAAACCCCTATTCCAAAAGGGATTGATCAGAGATATTTTAATTTAGAACTTAAATTTTTTAAAAAATGTCTATCTTTTGCTTCTAAGCTAAAAAAAAAAAAAAAAAGCTTAGCTACAAACATTTCATGCTCTTCATTTTCATGTAATCAGTTAATTGAATACTGAGCTTTTTGTCTTATTAATTCATGTGTGATTCTAAGAAAATCTCTTTCCAATATTAAGTAATACTTGCTTTTGCTACCTGTATAACTACTTTATTTTTGTCTTTAAAAATCATATACTCTAGAAAAAACTTTGTATTAGTCATATTTTTGAGGTAGTAGTTTGTCCTTTGTTATGGAAATTTATTTATATTTTTAATCAAAGAAATATGTTATAGTATAAGTTTCATTTTTCTTCCATATCATTTGATGACCCCAAAATGTTACCTTTTATCTTCATTGCTATATTTCCATATTAAGTAGGATCTCTAAAATTATTTAACTGTTTATACTTATACACTTTTTGTGTGAAGTTTATGTCTGTCCTTTAAACCTTTGTTGGTCTTTCAGTGTTTTTAAATTTAAATACCGCTTTCTATAGTTTTTGTTCTTGTCCTCATTAATTTATCTTTAGGGCTCTTTCTTAGCAACTGTATCTCTTTATTCTTATACTTCAAGTTATTCTTAAGGTGATAAAGTCTCTTTTGCCAGTTTAACAAGTTACCACAAATAGGGTGGCTTAAAACAACTGAAATCTATTCTCTCATTGCTCTATGCCCAAGAATCTAAATTTCAGGACAGAAGATTGAAAGGAGGATTTCAGAAGAGCCACACTCAATCTGGAACATTCAAAGGAGAATCCTTCTCAGCCTCTTCCTTGTTCTCATGGCTGATGGGGCGCTTGGCACCCCATGGCTTCTTATTTCTCCACTCAAGTCTCTGTCTCCACCTTCATGTCACCTTGTCCATGCACCTTAAACCCACTCTGCCTCAACAGCAGGAGATCTAAAACAAGCTCTTTCTCTCCAGCTCCCTACTTCACTACCCCTTTTCCTCTGTGAAGTGACACTTAATTTCCTGATATGGAACCATAATTCAGCCCTGCTGAAACTTACAGGTATATGAAGAGTCACCAGAAACCATAAATAGATTCTTAGTAGTCAGCTAGTAACCAGTGCAGACCAGTTGTATTATGGAAAGTTACTAAGTAACTACTGAGGATTAGTTGCTATGGAAAGGTCTCTCTTTGAATTGTTTATATCTCAACAATAATTTATATGACAAGAAAGAATAAAAAATTCTAAGACTATGTGTAAAATAGGTTTGCTGTGCTGAATAATGGAAAAGCAAATCATGCGGCTAAAGATACTAGGTGGATATGCTCAGAGTAGCAAAGGGAGAACAAATCAAATAAGACTTTGTAAACCAGGGTAGAGACTTTGTGAGCACAGTGTCCATCTATGTCTTCCTTTAGCATCTGCACTTTCTGAGAGTGTGCATTATTTTGGTGGCTGTTAAACACTTTTACCGTCCAGCTCCTTCGACAAATTTGTTCCTTCTAATAATTTGCTTCTATTGGAATGACTCTGTGTAGAAATAATTTATTTCAGATTAAAAACCTGAATCACTAACATTAGCATAATGTGTGAAGTATTTGATTCTAATTATAATTGTAAAAGTTATTTATCTATGTCCTGTGACCTAGACTTCTTGCTATTTAATTTGCCATCTCAAATGATAAATAAAGTTTTATATTGAAAATTAGTATATTCAATAACAAAATAATGCCTGAATATATATATAGCATTTATAATAAGTGCATCAACTATGGTGGGCTAACAACTGTTTGTAATGGAATAAATAGAATTTCTAAAGGTCACTTTCACTTTGTGCAATATGGGTCTATCTTTTAAACAAAGGTCAGTTTTTCACATGACTTGTTCTTTGTAGTATAATTTACAGAGCACTGCTATAATACCTTTCTCTCCTCCTCACAGGAAATTGTCTTGGAGTGAAAACTGCTTTCTCTCACAGAATTCTTTACCAGAAATGTAAATACTAAGAAAAGTGACATATTAAGCAGATAACGAGTCGTGATTAAATCAACAATAACCAAACCAATCACACATCATGACCCACCCAAAATTGTAGAAGAGAAGCTTTTGGCAGAATTGAGCTGCAAGTGTGTGTCGTTTGGCTAACGTGTTTGCCCAAAACTTGAATTTTAATGAGTTTGAATAATGTTTGCTTTTTCTAGTATCCAGGGGCCTTTTTTGTATTCCAGATTGTTCACAGTGGGTTCAAGTCATGTTTGTGTTTCTTTTTAGCATCTGATGTTGTGAGCACCATCAAAGGACCAGTCTGTTTATGGAAGAAGACACAACACCACCCCAAGTCAGTGCAGCCAGTGCCACAGACAACAGGTACAAAGATTACTGGGACCCTTTCAGAGGTCCTGCATCGTGCCATATTCTCTCTAGCTCTCAATTACAGCCACACCTGAGTCACATTCATCCCTTCTGATCTTTAATGTTATCCACCTTTTTTTCTGTATTTTCATTAGATTTCCACAGTAATTTCCAAACTGTCACTTTCAAACTTGTTCTTGTCTTCCATTTCGTATTTCATTAAAGCTCTAGGATGGCTTTACCACAATGATTTCACAAATCTCTAACACACAAGACTAATCCTGTGCAAAATGCTTGCTTCATTTTTTAATTTACAGATAATTGAAGACTCAAAGAAAATCATACAGTTTTCAGGAGCAACTAGCCATCTTGGAGATGATAGACGTTGTATAGCTATCATACACTGCTAAATCCTGAAAACTGATGCTTATACAATATATCAGCAATATATGGCTTATCTTCTTCAAAATTCTAATATGAAAGAATGCAATGATTGACTGTTGAATATTGAACCATAATAATATCCATATAATATTTCTCACTTTGTCACAGTGCACAATTCTTTTTATATAATATTTTATATTATTTATCAGTAAGTTTTTGATGCATCTATATTCAAGTCAGCAACAGAAATGTAACTTTCTTTTCTGTCTACAGCCTTTGTATGATTTTGTCACTAATGTGGTGCTGACTTTGTAACATGTGTTGGGAAGGGCAACCTGCTTTGTGGTAGACTGAACAGATTTACTGTTATTTTTGTTTTTTGCTTGTTTGGTAAAATTTACAGTAAAGCTAGACAAGTCTGAAAATTTATTTTTCAGAAAGTTTCAAACAATTTCAATTTTCTTAATCATCTTAAAGTTATTCAAGCTTTCTAGTTTACCTGTGAGAAAATTAATCACTCATCTATATTTTTCATTGGCTACCCCAAGAAACAAAGGCTTGCGTGCCCTGTTTGTTGCCTGCATTTTGCTCATGTTTTAGGGATTTATTATGATGATTCTGTTGGGTAAATGCTAAGATTCCTGACAGGCAGCATTGATAACTCAGTGTTTGTGGTACTGCAGTGAGCACACAAGAATCTGCAGGAAGAACATTCCCAAAAGAGTAAGAGCTGCTGCCAGTGGTCTAGTGTATTTGAGAAATACAAAGATCAGAATCATTCAAGTATAGGGAATAGGAGGGCAAGTGATATGCACAGAGCAAAGAAAGGCAGGGGGTTCTATTTATTTAACCATGATAAAGTTCATTCTAATTTGGTAGGAAACCAAGGGACAGGTGTAAAGAAGAAAAGTAATTAGTCTGATCTGCACTGCTAAAAATGATGCAATTAGCTACTGTGGCATGAACCGATTGCAGAGCAAAAGAGGAGGATAAAGGAGATATTGTAGTACTTCAGATGAAAAACTATCAAGAACTGAATGAGAGTTTTGACACTAAAAATATGACAAATGATTCTATAGTACAAATATTTCTTACTAATTAATAGCATCAAAGATTCATATTAACAAATATTGTGAAATATGAAACCACACAAGCTTTCTTGTCTGATATATTATGTGTAATACTAGAATTATTACATGTAATGGATGCCATTTAAATATGCATTAAAATTTGAGTAACATTATTTAAAAATAATTATTCAGCTGAAGTGAGGCTCTGTTTTTATAACTACAATTATAAGAATGGATTTAAGACTTTTCTGAATAAATTATACAATATGTGGTCAGATAAGTCAAATATTACTAAAACTTAAGAATTTAAATAGATTCCATTAACTTATTTCACAGTGTAATTCCATAGCTTTGGCATATCTTCACACCAATTCTTAACCAACACAAAGTGTGCATTTTGGAACTGTCCAGGCATGCTGCTCCAGGGAAGTGCCATGTTGATTATTTTATTTTATTTTATTTTATTTTATTTTAGGTTTTTTGAGACAGGGTCTCGCTTTGTGGTTCAGGCTGGCCCTGAGCTCAGCTTCAAACTCACATCACAATCCTCCTGCCTCTGCCTCCCGAGTGCTGGGACTACAGGCGTGAGCCACCTCACCCGGCACTGTGGTATGTGGTACTGGTTGCTGCTGGGCGTGAGTCTCCATGCCCAGTATGGTATATGGTTACCCGGGATTGAACAGGGTCCTTGTGCTTGCAAGACAGGCACCGGAACCACTGAGCTAACTCCCCGGCCCCCATATTGATTATTTTAAGTCCATGTATTTTTCTGGTACTGGGAATGTAGACTTGTACAACCTCTGTGGAAACCAGTGTGGAGATTTCTCAAAAAACTAGGATTGGAGGTTCCATTTGACCTGGCCATCGCTCTGCTAGGCATATACACAAAGGAATTAAGAGTAATTTCACAGCAACATATGTGCACCCATGTTTATAGCAGCTCAGTTTGTGATTGCTAAGTCTTGGAAACAACCCAAATGTCCATCAGCTGGAGACAGGATAAAGAAGATGTGGTTCTTTTATACAATAGAGTATTATTCTGCCATTACAAATGATAAGATTGAGTCATTCATACTCAAATGGATGTACCTTGAGGACATCCTCATAAGTGAAATAAACAGGACACAGAGATATAAACATCATATCTTTACTCTGGTATAAGAAAATGAAGTTGTAAATGAGTTGTAGTGTGTATAGTTGATATTGTGAAGTAGAAAATATTTAAAAGTAAAGAGTGTAGGCGTAAATAATGAGGGGAAAATGAATGTGGTAATGATAAAGAAAAAAGAAAACAAAGATTGTGTATATAGAGGGTAGTGGTTGCAGGCCAGGAAGTAAAGGGAAAAATGAGAACCAAATCATGTCATATTCTGGTACAATCTCTTAATGTTGAATGTAATTGTGATGTATATTCATAATGTACCAATAAAGATAATTTTTAAAAAAAGATTACAGAAGGAAGAATGCCATCTGATTTAATCATTAGTAAAGCCTCTCTAAATTAATTAGCTTGGTGTGCTTATATGTGATGCTATATAATTTCTAAAGTAATAATTTCTAAAATAAAAGGATAAGAGATAAATTTTTTCATGAATGGAAGTTCTTAAACATATAGAATAAACCCTATTATAATTACATAACTTGCTTCTATAAAGAAAGATTAAATAAATCCTCAAAGACATTCTACTTTTTATGTGAAAAAGTTTAAGAAAGGATGAAATAATTATTTTAAATAATTCCACAATCTAGTAAATGTAAGTGAATGGATATAACTTTACAAATATTTTTATTCCTTTCTAAATATTAGAATATCTGGGGGGTTAGAAAGTTCTCAGTGCCTCATCACAACCTTAAGATATAAGAAATAAAAATTTTTAGCATCATCTAGCATTGAAATTTGAAATTTCTTGGATGATTCTAATGTGTAGATAAGACTGAAGCAGTAATTCTCAATCTTTATACACTACAACTACCTTGGGAATTTTAAATAACTCTACTGCCAAGATGCCATCACCAGAGATTCTGATTTAATTGGTTTGTCATGTGTCCTAGACATTGGAATATGCATGAATACATATAGTGATTTTAGATGGTAACCAGTTATTTTGAGGCCCTGTTGAGCTTTCTCCCACTATGAAGTTGAGGGTAAATGACATCTAAAAGAGATTTGACTGGTCTCAGAAAAGCACTTGAAATATAATAACTGAAACAGTGTTTCTGGTGGACTTTGAAATAAGTAATTCTGTGATGTTAATTTATGTTTATTTTAAATGTATATGCATACATTTAAATATTTTAATGTAGAACATATGATCATTATCTTTTCACTTAAAATACATTTATTAGTTTGTTACTTGTATTTCTATCATTATAACCATTACTGGGATGATAAGTGTATTATTGTCTATGTTTCAGTGAATTTACCAACTTATAATGAGGGATAAAGTGGGAAAGTAAATATGGAAAATAATTAACAGAAACACAAAATTTTGCATTTACTCTGAAATTATATGGCAGTATAAATTTATATTTACTAAAGATTTAACTAATTAAATATCCACATTGGAATCAGAATATAATTAAACCAAAGTAGATAAAGTGCTGCTAAAATGCTACTTCCACTTAGGGTATAAATTATTTGGAGAGCTATTTCAGCAATGGGCAGTAGTTCAACAGAAGAAAGTGAGAGCAGAGTAATCAACTCTCATGAAGAACCAGGGGAAGGCTTAGACATATTCCATAAAAGTGGCTGGTTGGTTATATGAATGTATGGAATATGTACTATTAGAACTTCTATTATTCTAGATAGTTGGAGTCTATAAATGGATAGAGAAATAACATTTATTGATGAAATTTGCTAAGATCAAGAGTTTTGACTTATTATAGTAGGGAGCAGACAGTTGCTAAAGTTTAGTGAGTGGGAAGAAACAGCTGTTTCTATTGGGTGCACCAGCTCAATTCAGTAGCAATTGGCTCAAGAGTTCCCCTTCTTCACTTGTAGAAACATCATTATTGGCTCCCTTTGGGGATAAATTACCAAAAAGGAAAGAATGACTTTGTTTTACATGCTGGAGGCCTAGTATCTCAGATCTAGGCCTCAGACTTAGTATGTTCTAATCCCTCTGGTGTTTGACTCCAAACACTGGTAGAAATACAGTCAACAGCATGCAGTGAGTCAAAGATGAATGGGGAGCAAGTGTGGGAATCTGTCTTCATCATCATATGCTCTGGTCACTCATTGGAGATCCTAGAGATGTCACAAAGAGTTGGTGAATTCTTACATTATCTTTTGTTTGTGTTTCTATTCTCAGCAAATGTCTCCATCATAGAAATGATGGCAGAAATTTCCAGAGTGACTGTTAAGCACCGTTCTTCCTCATCACCGTTATGTTTTTCGACTCACTCTCTAGACATAGATCAAGCCTGTCGACTTGTTTCATATCCATGACCACCACAGGACTCCACTGTGTCTTGGCTGGAATTACATAGCTTGACTCCTAAGTGGTCTCTGCACTACATAAACAAATGTCCCACTCCAGTTTTGGATCTGGTTGTCCCTTGAGTGTCTCTTTCTGTCTTCCATTTTCTGGAACTCTGGTTCTTCTCACCTTAAAATATTTTCACAGGCTGTTCTTACACTGTCTTGCTGTCACATTTGCTCCCATTGATTCAACCCTCTGTTTACTTATGCTTCACAGCTTGGTTACAAAAATCTCTTTCCTATGTACTCTTTGATTCACTGATCAAGTATTCCTTTTATAGTCTCTTATATCATGAAAATTGTTGTAGAACACAATTTCAATTTTAATTCATGAAGTAGTTTTTTGCCATTCTATCCCTTTGTTTTCCCTTATCTCTAAAATATAAATGATTTAATGCCTACCTGACTAGGTTTTATGAGAATTCAATACAATATTTGTATACCTTGTGCATTAGAAACAATATCAGATATTGTCATCTCTAGACATTAAATCCCTTGAGTAATTCAACTGAATCTTGCTCTCAGAAGGGAGAGCCTATACCTGGCAAAGACTGAGTAATAAATAAATAGGTGTTGAAAAAGAAGTATAAATGACAGTGAAAGGATGAGTGAATCAATACTGTATTAGAGTGAAAGAAAAGAAAGAGTAGGCTTGTGACTGGAATTTGGGGAAATAGTTTTGATTAAGAACTGAGAACCAGAGAAGGCAGAGAAGGAAAGACCATGGAGAGCAAATCCATGACTGTGAAATGTTTTCAAAGACAAGACATGGAGAAATTTGAAAACGGGATTAACTTAACTGCGTTAAGTAGTACAGAAACTCTGACATAGCATTTCTCTCTGATTCTTTTAAAAATGCTACCCATTCCAATTAGCAAAAGCCCAGAGGATTGATGCTCACAATAAATTAGCAAAGAAATCAGACAATTAGCAAATAATTATTTTAATTAAATGGAAAACAAATCACAGCACAAGAAATATATCTTGTCAGGGTATAAAACTCACTGTCATCAGGGGCACTGTGCTCACCCTTCCAGTGTGTGATTTCCTCAGTATTCCACCTGCTTGTGAGAGAATATTTCTGCCTATTACAAAGTTATATTTACAACAATTATATGGAGGAACTGAAGGAGAACATTAATCTATGGTATTGCCCAGAGTAGACTGCATAAACTCATTTATATCTTGCTTTGGCTCATTTAATAACATGAGCAGTTTTCTTTGTTATCATTTAATCTTTCAAATCATTTTTTTAAATGATATATCTCACTTCATTTTGAAAATTCAATACACTTGACTTATTCTCATTTAGGGTAAAAATATATCTCAAGTATATTGCAATTATAAATTGCTTTGGATCTAAAATAATCAAAGATAATTTTTGCAAGTGTCATGATTATATTTCTAGAATAATTTTTTTTTCTTGAAAGGTAATAGTTGGGGCACAAGTTTGTTTTGTTTGTTTGTTTGTTTGTTTGTTTTTGTTTTGTTTTAAGGTTTTTTTGAGACAGGGTCTCGCTTTGTGGTTCAGGCTGGCCCTGAGCTCAGCCTCAAACTCACATCACAGCAATCCTCCTGCCTCTGTCTCCCGAGTGCTGGGATTACAGGTGTGAGCCACCACGCCCGGCACTGTGGTGTGTGGTACTGGATGCTGCTGGGCGTGAGTCTCCTCACCCAGTTTTCTATGTGGTTTCCAGGAATTGAACCCGTGTCCTTGAGCTTGCAAGACAGGTGCCGGAACCACTGAGCTAACTCCCCAGCCCATGGGGCACTAGTTTTTCATATAAATTATCCTAAATGCTGTGAAAGAGAGTAGTGTTTTCTTGTACTGATATCTTCAATGGACTTTGTTAATCTTGAGCTTTCTTTTTGTCATCCATAAAAAACATTTCACCTGAATGGTTTTAATATACGCTATATAACAATTGATTTAATATTAAATGACATTAGAATAAATACACATGTATCAAAGATTCACTGACAGAATGACCCACACTGTGAGATCTGAGGTAAGCAGCCTTATCCCTAACAAGGAAGGGGGTTGCTCGTTTACTTTTCCTCTTCTGTGTGCAGCATTATACATCTTCTCTAATGCTGGTGCAATGGTCTTCACTTGTGCCTATCTCAAACATGTCTTCGTTTCCTCTTTGATTCTGAAGGATATTGTTCTGGTTATAGCTGTCTAGTTTGGCAGTTATTTTCTTTCATGATATGAAATACACTCTAGTGTGTATACTCTCCTGGCTTTTTAAGTTTCTGCAGAGAGTTTACCTTTGTGAATTACTTGGCACTTGACATTTCTCTCCTGAAGTTTTCAATATTCTTCCCTTACAGAGTAGAGATAACTGCTGGTGTTCGAACCATGTTGTGGTACAGGGAGGTTCTTTTCCAGGCATGCCAGTTTGAGGTACATACCTCTTATACCTGCATTTCCATGTCTTTCTAAAAATTTAAGAAGTTTTATGCTATTTCACTGAACTGGGTTTTCTATGCCTTTAGTATGTCTCTCAACATCCTTCTCTATATTCAAATTTTTTTTCATTCTATTAATCGCGCCTCAGAGTTCTTGGATATTTTGTTCAAAATTTCTTTTTTTTTTTTTTTACCTTTGATACTGGAAGACTGAGATAATTAATCATCCTGGTTTTTGAGTTCTAAACTTTTGTCTTCCCATTATCCTCTGATCTAGCCCATTGAGGAATCATTACACTGCAGGGTATTTTGGTTTTCTTTTTTGCTTCTTTGACTAATGAAATGTTTATTTTTAAGATTTCTGGTTGTTTTTTTTTTTTCAGTCTCTCTTTGTTGAGTTATTTTTCATATCTTACATTGCTTTCTTTCTTTCATTTTTCTATTTATTTATATATTTATTGAAGTCATTGTCTAAAAAATCTTTTGAATTCTGTGGCATTTCATCCATTTTGATACATTAAGGTTCAGTTACTCAAGAGTTATACGTTTTAAAAATGATGTATGTATTGATTTTTTCATATTACTTGTGTTGTTATGTTGAGACTTGCACATCTGTGAAGAACATTTCTTTCTCTTTTATGTGAAAGTATTTTCAGGAACCAGTGTTCCTTTGTGGACTGTCTCGTCAGTACTGCCAGAGTGAAGCAACTACTTGCTATCACCAATAGCAAGGGAAAAGACAATAATTAAAAGCAACAACTACCACTAAATTACAACAGAAAATAAAAGAAAAATAATTTTAGAGAGCAATTAGAAGTTAATAATTGTTAATAAAATAGCAATCAAATGATAATTCAAAAGTGAAGGACTGGGGAAAGAAAAACTAGGATCTTAAAAGGAAGAGAAGATGAGCAAAAATAGAAGAGCAAGTGATGAAAAAATCTAATGAAGGATTATTAAAAAGTAAAGAAAATTAGACAAAAGAGAAGAAATAATTTATGAATACAGAAAACAGAAAAACAGTAGAAGAAAAATGTGTTGAAAATTCCTCCCTCTGAGATATTTGGATGGTAAAGTTTACCCCGTGGCAATGAGTCACAGTGGGGGAATTTTTTTTCTTTTCTCTCTGTTTCCACTTGAGAAATCAGTGCTGTCTTCTTGCCAACCTGTTCAGTGTGTCTTGTCACAGGGTTTTATTTACTCCAAAAGCTTTTTATTTGTTTTTCCTGGTGCCAGTGTTAGTCTCAGCTAGTTTTGTGACACATGGCAAGTTGGGTGCCTCTTTTGCTACACAAGTTTCCTCCCCTATCTGTGCTCCCGCTGTTGCTGCAAATATCCAAGCAGAGGAGTATTACTGAAAGTGACAGAGTGTGAGGAAGGAAACAGTGCTGAGATCTGTGCTGGAGGGGCAGCCCCAGGAACCAAGAAATCCCCTTGGCCCAAACCTGGTGCTGAAGACCTCCTCCCATCAGGTAAACCAGAAGTGGTTGCCATTCCTCACCACAGGGACAGTATCACCCACTGTTTTGGCCTTCTAACTTGCTCTCTATTGTACAACCTCCTGAGTGTTTGTGACTCTCTTCATAACTATCTTTTATGGGCAGCTACCATGAAGTGAACTGAATAGGTGTCTTCATGGGTCGTGAGGTGTGGTTATTCCATGAATGCCAACTGCCATCATAGCTCAGTCCCAAAAATAAGGCTCTCCCAAGGGCACATTGTTAGAGGACTGAGATATACCAAACACTGCAGTAGGTTTCTTCACCTATATGCAAGAGGAGTCGCTTTAAATTAAATCCCACACTTCATTTACAACTTGCAACATCAGGGGCTTTCTCCTCCCGGAGCTGCAGGTTCATTGCGTATCACAGAGACTTCAGGCTTTCTCCAGGGTTATGTTGCTTCAACCAAGATCTGTATTCCTCCCCCTCACCCCAAGAACTAGGGCTGGAGTTATGGACTGCTTTGTACTTTTTTCTCTGCTGCTTTTCTTTTTATTTGTGTTTTTACCTTTACTGGTAGCACTTTCTTGACTCCTTGAGCTCTTCTCTCTTTCTCTCCATAGATTATTTTTTCTCTTCAATCTTTGATTATTACTTTTTCAGTCATGCAAAGGACATTTTCATTCTACCATCTGACTAGGCCATTTATGGAAGTATTTTATGAAAAACTATAAAATCATGCATATAGATAATAAATAATAATAATTTAAGAAACATAACACTGTCTGAAACAGAATATTTCAATGATGCCAATTCTTTCTAAATTAGTTTATAGATTTCAAAGTTGGGAGAACAATATTCTAAAGTTCATCTATGAATAAAACATTTGAGAATAAAACTACTTGATAAAAGAACTATGATATTGGAAAGATGAATCTACCATCAAATAAAATAAAAGAAAAATAATTAGAAGTATATTTCTCACACAGGAAAATTAATAAAATGAGACATTTTTCTTCAGAAGTATCACTGTAAATAAGTCAAAGTCTGACCCTCTTAAAAGATCTATTAAAGTCCTAATCACCACAGCAAAGGACATAACTTTGTTTGGAACTAAGTTTTGCATAGTCAACACAAAATGAGTTCATTAGAATAGGCCCTAATTTAATATGATTATGGTAGTAGAAAAACAGAAATTCAGACATAAGAAAATGATATGAAAACATCTATAAAATACCACATGACAATAAAAGATTGGAACTGTGCATCTGTAAGTCAAGAAATGGGAATAATTGCAGGCAAAACACCAGACCACAAGAGGCAAAACAGGGTTCTCTCTTTCAGGTTTCAAAGAAGTATATTCTGTTGAGACAGGAATTTTGAACTGCTAGCCTCCATATCTGTGAAACAAATATTTGCGCTATTTTAAGCTACTCACTTTGTGACATTTTATTACAGCAAACATATATCAACTATTGAGACAGAAACAAAGACGAAGTCACAGTTACTCAAAAATTAATTTCTTTAAAATATTCCATTAGATTTAAAAATACATAGGAATAGGTCTCCCTCTGGGAGGGAGAGGGAAGGCTGCTTCAGAAAGTTTGTAAAAGTTACTTAATGTAGGGGGAAAGGTAGCTGTTTAGCAGTTTCCTGGGACTACTAGTTAAGCAGAACTTCTGCAGACGTGCTGTTGCAGAACTCCTGAGTTTCCTTATCACCAATTCATAGGCTGTTCCGGGGCATCTTGTTAACTTTTGTATTACTGAATCTTGCAAACGAGATTGGTAAACAAACACTGGGATAGAAATCAGGAAGAAGTGCAAGTCCTGTCCCAGGAAGTGCTCCAGCCCACCTCTTCTGTTTTTACCCCTATGCATTGCTACTTTGTATTGAGTATATAAAAGAGCTGTCGGAAGACAGCTCAGTGGTACAGTCCTGTGGGGCTGTTCTCCCTGCTGGATCTCGTCCCTGAGTGCCTCGTTTCCTTCTGCGACCCCGGACATACATCGGACTTATGCCGACAACTTAATATAAAAACTTTTTTTTCTTTGGAGAAAATAAAAAAAATCACAATGTATTTTCTTAAAAAATAAGTATGTGTAAATTCATAGTAAATTAGAACACTACGATGACATTTTTATTAATTTGAGTCACTATTTTAATCATGTACCTTCCAGCTTTCAAAAGTAATATATTGTAGATTGCTACATATGATATTCATTATTTTTTCTCTTCATTTTCTTCAAAATTTCTAAGCAGATCAATGAAATATATTTAGGAAACATGTCACTGATTTGTAGATTTAAATTGCAGCTTTCAAAGTAAATCTTTTACGAGCAGTATTGCTCATCAATGTAACTTCCCTACTCCGAATATGAACTCAACTGATACCTTCATCATCCTGCAGACATATTCAAACAATAGCAGTAACTAAAGTGTTCTCTTAGAATGTGGTAGAGCCTAGTCTACACAACTTTTTTTATAAGTATTGATCGGAATTTACACAATAAAATACTAAGGCTATGTTCATTTGTGTGTGTAATAGAAAATTTCTAGAGCGTAAAGATGGTGAGTGTGCATTAATTTGCCTTCTGAACAAATTGGTAAACTATTTTTCCTCTTCTTTTTCTCATTTAATGAAGAAGTTTGGTGTTTAAAATTGTCTAGGATGTCCTAAATTCCAAATAATTAAATTTATTTGATTGAGATAAATGAAGAAATGTATATAATGTCAGTGCTAAATATGCAGATCCAGTGAAGGCGATACACGTAATCTCTATAGCCAAAGTGGTAAGACCCTGAGCTGAATCCTGATGCCTTCCTCAGGTGGAAAGACTCTAGACTAAGCAAAGTAGAGGTTGTGAGTTTATTTTTCTTTTCTCTGTCAAGGTCAAAGAAGGATCTAGGCCCAAAGAAGGAAGTCAGAAATAAGAAATGCAGAGGAAATCACACACAAACAGCAGAAAGAGTCGTGGTTACTGTTAGGAACATCATCGCAAGCTAACACAAAAGCTTTAAGAGCACACAGCGTATTGAAAACTAGTTATTATATATTTTCCTCCTTTTGACAACCACATTTTATGAAAAATGTTCAGTTAGTCTTATCAAAAGGGCGGATTTATGGATCTGTATAGATCCAATTGTGTTTGTGTCTCTCTCTCTCTTAGTATTTGTTAGTATCTCCCTGAAACATTTTCTATATTGCTTGGTGTATTTATTCATGATTAAAACATATCAATAACAACTGTAAAAAGCTTTTCAAATATAAAAATATAGTTTTCTGTAAATTGTATACTTTAACTTTTCTACCATGTCGAACAAAAATGCAGCTAAAAGCTTATCTTTCTTTAGGAAGCTTGCTCTCAATTCACCAAGGAGTCCAATTGGGAGCCCTGCAGTGTGATTGCTTTGCTGCAACTAGCAAAATGCACTCAGTTATCTCTCACATCATTTAATGAAACCAGAGCCTCCCTCTCTAGAATGTCTCTCACCAGAGCCACGCTGCAGAATAGAAATGTAGTCTCAAGGAGAGAAAACTACTCTAAGGCAGTGTGAGGAGTGTTTAGGAGGAAAACAAATCATGGGAGTTCCAGGTTTAACTTTCATTATCATCTGTCCCACTGAAAAAAGTTTACATTAACATCTTTTACATTAAAAGAAAAACACAGTAACACACATGCCACTGGCTTGCCAACACTGCTAGCACATAATAAATACTAAAGAGACTTTGTGGCCAATAATATTACGTTATAGTGTTCATAGACTATTCTTCAGGGAGTGGTCAATCTTAATTACTATCAGATGTTAATACATAAGTAATTTCAGAAGTAGTGTTGGAGAAAAAGTGAGAAAGTACTAGAATTCTGTCACCATAAATTTCCCCTGTTTCTGTTTTAGTTTGAGCCACTAGTCAAGGACCATTCTATGGTATGAATGCTCATAAGTCTCACTAGCTATGTCAATTTGCTTGCAGAGGAGAAATAAATATCCCCTCAATAATGCAATCATTCATCTAATATGTGAGTAAGATATAAGCTCTTCTATAGGGTGTCATACTTCTTTTTTTACATTGAAAACATTATTTAAAAAACAGGGTAGTTATTTTACCAGAAGATGTTACCCGAAAGAGAATGAAAGGGAGGAAATAATGATGTATAATGAAATTATAGCAACATTGGTCCAGCTTTCTGTATTTGAAAGTAAAGTTTTTTAAAAAGGAAAAATACTCATTATAATGAATTAATAAATGTAATATATGATATAAGAAAATGATAAGTTTAATAAAATAAAAGTTAGGTTTCAAAACTTTTATGATGGTATAGATAGGTAAAAATATGAGAGTCAAATAGAGTTGTTTGAGAATACAAACTATTAATCAAGTATTGAGGGTTGAGTTGAGATCCTCTAGGATGAAATGTGGGACATTCAAGATGAAGGAAAAAAGAATATTCAAAGTATCAACAAAAGGAAAGGCTGGTATGTTTTAAATTATTAGAAATAAAGCAATATAATGTTATTTTTATCAATGGAGTAGACTAGAAGATCCAGAAACTACTCCAGATACACTGAGCCACCTCATCTTTGACAAAGGAGCCAAAAATCCCCAATGGAAGAAAGATAGCCTCTTTAACAAATGGTGCTGGAAAAACTGGGCTTTAACTTGCCAAAGACTAAAACTAGATCTAACTCTTTCACCATCTACCAAGCTAAAATCAGTGGATAAGAGACCTAAATATTAAAACAGACACTCTAAACCCACAGCAAAACAGGTTAGGTAAAACTCTCGAAGACATTGGCTTAGGGAAAGACTTCATGAACAAAACTTCTACAGCACAGGAATTGGCTCAAGAAATCAACAAATGGGACCTCATTCTTTTAAAAAAGCTTCTGCACAGCAAAGGAAACCACCAAGAGTGCAAAAAGGCAACCAACAATGTGGGAAAAAATCTTCACCAGCTGTTCCTCAGACAAAGGGCTACTATCTAGAATATATAAGGAGCTCAAAAAAATCAGCGCACCCAAATTTAAAGACCCAATTCAAAAATGGGCATCTGAAATGAACAGATATTTTTCAGAGGAAGAAGTAAGAGCAGCTAAGAAGCATACGAAGAAATGCTCACCATCATTAGTCATTAATGAGATGCAGATGAAAACAACATTGAGATTTCATCTCACTCCACATAGAATGGCTGCCATTTCAGAATCAGCCAATGTTGGCAAGGCTGCGGAGAAGAAGGAACCCTTCTCCACTGTTGGTGGAACTGTAGAGTTGTAAAACCCGTGTGGAGATCAGTTTGGAGATTCCTCAAAAAGCTAGGATTCGAGGTCCCTTTTGACCCGGCCATTGCCCTGCTAGATATATACACCAAAGAATTATAAGACTCATATCACAGTGACATATGTGCACCCATGTTTATAGCAGCCCAATTTGTGATTGCTACATCTTGGAAACAACCCAAGTGTCCATCAACTGGAGACTGGATAAAAAAGCTGTGGTTCTCCTTCAGAATGGAGTATTATTCTGCCATAAAAAATGATTAGTTTGAATCATTTCTACTTAAATGGACATACCTTGAGGATATCCTCATAAGTGAAATGAATAGGGCACAGATAGGTAAATATCACATCTTTTATATGGTATGAGAAAATAAAGATGTAAATGAGTCCTAGAATCGTATGTTATATATTGTGAAATAGAAAATGCTCAAAGTAAAATAGGGTGAAGGGGGAAAAATAATGAGATTATAACAAAAAAGTAAGGAAACACATTTTATGTATATGGCGAGTGGTAGGGTGGGTAGGGCTATGGGAAAAAAAGAATTAAGTTATGTCTTATATTGGTACAAATCCCCATTGTGGAATGCAATCATGATGCATATATGTAATGTACCAATAAAGATAATAAAAAAAGAAAATATAATGTGATTTTTTAATATACTATATTTTTCTCAGTATGATAAAGTGACATTTTAACTTAGTTGGGATTGTATTAATGTGTCTGAAATTTTAGCCAACATATTACAAAGGAAAATATGCAGGTTAACATGTATTTACTTACTTCAATTCCAAAGTTCAATTTTAAAGTCATTATTCTCTATAACATAGAAAGAAAATTACTACTCAACTAATTTCCACAATGAAAGCTTTCTTTCACACCTCATGGTGCCATCTTGAATAACAGATGCTTTCAAGAGTTGAAAAATATCACCACCTATGAATCACCATCTTCCACCTCACACATCCACTCAAAAAATTCAAACCATAAAGTTTAGATCAGATAAATAAAACTGCTATGTAGTTGCTCTAGCCTGTGGATGCTCTTTATATGTCCTGGCATGGTTGGCCTGGTTTTTGTTATTTTATTTTTTTGTTGTCTTTGTGCTTGTTCTGACCTGTAAGGTTGATATCTAAACTGATTTACCTAAACCTTTCTTATATACTTCATATTAAAGGTCTTTTTTGGGATCTTCACTTGTAAAGGGCCTTTAAGAATCTCAAATCCAATATGTGTATGTTTGCACTGATGACACTAAGCCTTCTAATTGTGTTCTGTGGCAAATCACCTTAATTATGAACGTAAGCTGACATCCTTGGAAGTTTCCTTTTTCTCACACATTTCTCAGTCACCACATCCTGCTTGCTCCCCTGATGACTACCCAGTCCTTTTCTCTTAGTCATTACTAGCCCTGTGCCCGGATGAAGTGAGCATCATCTGTTACCAGAATAGAAGAAAATTTCCCCAACTGATCACTCCTTTTCCTGTTCCTGCATATCAATTTTACACTGAGTTTCCAGAGTGAACTCTTGGAAAAACAATCTGATCGTATTGTTGCCATAATTAATGCTCTTCAACGTCTAAGGAATCTCACTCAAGATCATAATTCCTTTGAGTCCTCCACCTAATGAATAATACAGATGACCAAAGAAAAATTCTTAAAATTGTTGTCACGTGGTTCTACTAATTTATGTTTTAATGCCATATATGGCATATATATACATATATATATACATATATATATATATAATTGTTAATGTGTTAGATATAAACTACTTCTCCAATACTAAAACAAATAGGAGTCATATTATAAAATCCTTAAGGGGTTTGTGAATTCACTTTGGTGATCACCAGACTAAATAGTGTTGTTAACAAACTCAAAGTCATAACTTCAACAGTTCTTCCTCCAGTTAACATCTTGGTATAAGCATTAACACTCTAGGCCCTCCCTCTCAGTCAGGCTCTTTCAGATGCACAGTTAAACCACAGTACCAGAGAATTTAGAGGGACTGTAACAGACCTACTGGACTAACTTCAAGAAGGAAGTTAGAAGATGGAAAAGAATATGGGAAGATCACTATGAATTTACACCACAGTTGCCAAACTAGACAACATACATTTTTTCAGAGATGCAGGCATTACTTAGCTTCTTATTTGAATGATCACCTAATATCCCCAAATAGCAATGAACTTTTCTATCTTTCTTCTGAAATGTTCTTTTTTCGTTATTGGTTTTGGCCTACCTTTTCTCAAGGACAGTTTAAGGTTGTTTATGGTTTCAGATTTTTTCTTTAAACCATGTCTGTACTTTTCTTATCTCTTTTCTAATCAGACCAACTTGTATATGATTAAGATTCTCATTCTTCCCATATTACTTCTGAATATATGTTTTTACTCATTCCTGTCTTCTGAATTGTAGTATTGTCTATCCGGTTCCTGTTTAACTATGCTACCTTTCTTTGTTACCTCAAGTTGCCATTATTGTAAGCTACCATAGACTGGATGACTGAAGCAACTGAAATTTATTGTCCAGTCAAGTGATCAATATGGTTGGAGTCTGTTTCCAGCACTGTTCATAGCTTACAGGTATCTCTCTTCACTCTGCGTGCTTACAGATGCAGCTGGCTCTGAGGTATACCCTCTTTTTAGGACACTGATCTCATCATGAAGAGGCTACCTCAGAATATAATGAAAATTTACTTATCTCCAAGATGCCTCACCTCCAGACAGTACCATATTTTGCTATTATGTGCTCAGCATATAAATTTGGGGTTGAGAGATACAGTTAGCTTATAGCTGTCTACTCCTGGCACCTCAGTTTCATGTCCTTGTCACATTGGAAATGTGTTCGTTCTGATCATTACTTCTAAAAGTTTTAACTTTTTCCAGCATGAACTCTAATGTCTAGAGCATGATCTAAATATCATCTAAATCAAACACAGAAAGGAGTTGAGAAATGATTCACCATAAAGCAAAATTTCCTTCATGCTGTGAAATACAAAAATTATATATGGTTTCCTAAGAAATGGTAAGACGGATTCGGATTGATATCTTCACACTTATGACAATTTAGATTGGGAGAAAGGAATGGTGACAGGTCTTAAAAAGCTCCAAAACTTAGCAAAAGATCTACTAAACCTTCTAGCCCTAAAATAACCCTCTTTATGCTTCCTTGAAATGACATTGAAGGGGCAGCATCATTAGAGGCATAGTCCATACTCTCCATGGAAACGCAGTGCAGTGGCCTGATGATATTACAGTCACTTCCAGGGTCATTTTTTTCTTATTCTTCAAGATAACACATACTAATAAACACACAGTCTTTTCATTCCATTATACCAAATCCAAAAAATATGGTTGTCTTCTTTCTTTTACTGCCACCTCTATCTCCTTCAGTTCCACCCTGCAGTATTTCTGCTATATAATCCCATAAACTATCATGTGACTTTCCAACTACATTTTTTTCTCCAAACCTATATTCTAGCTTCATAGAATATGGATAGTCAGAAAGTTTCTCAGATCTTCAACTTCCAGTTCCTTCATGCTTAACCAATCAATTTCAATCTGTCTTTCTTTTTTTCATATTTTATTATAAACAGCTAGGAGGAATCAGACTGCTCCTTCAATACTTTATATAAAAATATCATCAACTAAACATTCAGTTTCATTTCTCATAAGTTCTATCTTTCACAGAACACTAAGATACAATTCAAGTAAGCTCTTTGCCACTGTGTTACTAGAATAATCTTTCTTCCAATTTTTAATAGGTATCTTTTCCATACTTTTTTCTCTAAGATTTATCCAAATTACTCCTAACATCCTTATTTCGTGCATACACTATCAGGCTCTTCTAGGCTCTACCCATTATCCAATTCCATTCATTATAACAGCAGGATATCACTTTGTGGCATCAAGATATACATCACTGCTCTATAGAAGAATGGGACCAATAGGAAGGCTGGATGGGAAGCAGAGCTTGAGTCTGGAGCCTTAGACCGCTCAGCCATCCTGACACCAAGGACAGATGGATGGAAAGGTAGGTGATAGATAGGTAGATAACACAGATATGCAAATGGATAGACATGGATGTAGTGTTAGTAATTCTAAAGACTCCATCTTGTTGAATAGAGGAAATAATCTCTACCAGTGTTTATCTATCTATCTATTGAGATATTTTTTCTGTATATCTATAAAGTGAAACATTCTAATGAATTGATATCAGAAAACTAGAAATCCGACAGGCCCAATGTTTAGTTCCATCCTCATCTAAAAGTGCAGGAAAATAATATTGTTTCTGTTTGACTCACTTCCTCTGACGGCTTCAGTGAGGCCCAGTCACTAAGCTGGACAACTATTTTGCTCAGCCTATTTAGTCTAATCTTAGTCACATCTAGAAATCTCCTCAGACATACCCAGAATCATGACCGACTAAGCTGTCGACGTCCCATGGTCCAGTCAGGTTGACATTGGCTGCCTCAGCTACTCAGTACAAAACTAGACACATCTGTATAAATTAGAAGGGTTAGTCTGAATGAAAGACTGATGAGAAGATTGGTAACATGAGTGTCAGGAGACACCTCAGTCCACTTAGGACTACAGTAAGTTTTCATACTGGCTATTCTGCCTCAATTCTGATCTTTCTTATCTCTTTTCATACTCAGCGTCTTTGTTAGAAACTCACATGTGGCTTTTCTTTCTCACTGTTCCTGGTACAGGCCCAGAACCCTGAGCCTGGCTTGCGCTATGTGGATATGAGGACTCTTCCGCCACAAACCTCCAGCTGTTCATCACTAGCTGCTGGTGACCCTTCCCTAACATCAGCTTCGTGAGTGAACTCTACATGGCCTCACCACGACTACAGTTTGGATGCTTATATCCTCCTCAAATCCATGTGTTGAAATCTTAATTCCCAACATGCTGGCACTAAGAGTCGGCATATTAAACAGTGATTGCACTCTGAGGGCCCCACTTCCACAAGTGGTTTAAAGCATTGAGAGAAGAGAACAGAAAGAACTGTCTCAGGTTCCAGAAATTGGCTCCTCATTTATTCTGCTTGATTGGACTGATCTTGGACTCCAAAGCCCCCACACACAACTGTAAGAGATAAATGTGGTTTATAACTTGCTTAGATTATGATATTTTGTTTTAGTGGCCCTAATAGAAGAAAAACACTCTCTACTGGTAGAGGGATTGAAAAATATTATACTGATAAAATATTTGGCTGTTTTTCTTGATGTATCTTTTCTTCCATTATAAAGGGGATAATAATGCATTTATGTTTTATATTAAAATGTTGTATATGGTCTATGAAATTCCAGATAAAATACACTGATTTTACTTCCCAAGATTATTTTTTTGCAATGTACATTATTTTTTACGCTTCCCACTGCTAATTTTGTTCGGTTCTTTATTTCTGGGAGGTCCTCTACACCCCAGTTGAGTCATTATTTTCAGCAATATGTTTTAGTTTATAGTGATAAAAATTTCTGTATTTTCAGTGCATCAACAGTTACTTAGACTCTGTGGCACATATTCAAACTAACCAAGCTCTAGGACTGACACATAAAATCAGAACTAAAATCTATTAATTTATAATTAAAATAATACAAGTGGAATGAATGTCTATGTCTAATGGTAAACACGTTCTCCCTGTGAAAAGGCTACCTGGGCAGTCAAATTAAAATCTGAAGGCTGCTTGATGAGTGTAATATTGAAACCATAGGAAATAGACAATCTGAGTAATACAACTGGCAAAAATTATGAGAGGTTTTCTCTTCTGTCTTGATAATATGTTTACCTTAAAGCTCATGTATTTGAAAAAAAATATTGCTTCTCCTTAATAATAATATGGCAGTGTGATTAATTTAGCCTTTCATATGTGTTTTTGGTTATTTTACATGGTACAGTCCTCTTTTGGTTCATTTTTAAGGTGAGTGCTTGAGCAACACAATAATAATTGTAGTTAATTATACTAGACCTCTCAGAGTAACTTCTTTGTTCTAAAGTTGAAATACCACTAGACATTTTACTATATGATGGTAAAATTTATAGTAAAATAAAAATGTCTGGATTATTCTTAGTTTACAAAATGGGATTGTATATAATTTAGTTTTTATTACAAAATTTATCTCTATTAACTGGATACCTGTGGCTTATATTCTCTAGAAGCACATTATTCTTTATTAACTCTTAAAGGAAAGCAAACATACTTTAAAATGAAATAAAGTTCTACGACAGGACAGTGAATGATCATGTAATGTGTGTAGGCTTCCTGACTGTGCTTAACTCTAATCCATCTTGAGGAATCTCACGTAAAGTAGTAACACAGACAAACTAATTGGAAGTGATTATTTTTTCTTCCAGGTAAGAGCAGTTTAAAATAACAGCAAAGAAACTTACTCAGGGGATTTATTTAAGTTGATTATTTTTATTTCATTACTCTGAAAAAAGGAGATGTCTCTGGACAAAATACAAAAGGATTATTGATACTATATGACATAGGATTTGTCTTTCAATTACCTTTTATGTAAACAAAAATTCACCAGTGTAACAAAGAATAAGGGTCTTTAACATAAAGAGAAGATTTATTGATTAATATTAATTTATTTTGCCTAGTACACATTGGGTATTTCTTTAAAATAAATCATAAAAGTTTTGGTTGAATGTACACTAGTTTCTGTCCATCTTACTATGTCCACATATGTTACTCTGGCCCTTCCCTTCCCTGAGTCTTGAAAATATAAAGTTAAGGTTTTCAGATTATCCATTAATATGAAATTACAAGAGAATTTTTTCAAACTCTCAGATGAATTTCCACAAGTCCTTCAGACAGTATGAATATAATTCACTGTGGTTAAACTGTTTCTTATTCTTCATAGCTAAAAGGTCATTGTTTTAATGATTAAAATGAAGGCTCTTTAAATAATTTACTATCCTCCATCTACCAGTGAGGTCTGGAAGTTTCCCTCATCCCTGCTCTATTGGAGTTATGTCTATCTTAAGCCTTCCTTCCTGACTCTTATGGGAAAAGCCTCATCTACCAAGGTCACCTCTTGATGATCCCCTCTCCTGCTAGTTCCTGAGCTCCCCTGAAGGTGGATTCTCCTGCTGCCACCTCTGCGTGGGCTGTGCCAGTAATTGCCTTGTATGGTACTGGTACTTGCACTGCTATTGCAAGCCCTTTAATAAACGGAAGCTTGATAAGGTGTGCTGTCTGGAAGTGCCTTTAGGAAGGTGACATCATCACAGTCCTCATCACAATGCCTCACCACTCAAACCCCATAAGTTCTCAAAGGTTAAGAAGTGCAACTCAGTTTAACTTCAAATACACATTTACTGCCCCACATATCTCCTTGCCCTGGTCAGCTCTGACTTCTGTAATGAATACTACAGACCAGGTGACTTAAAGAACAAACATTTATGTCTCAGTTTGGGGTGCTGAGGAGTCCAAGATCCAGTCCTGTACTGAGTTTCCTCTTTCTGGTTTGCAGATGAATATTTATTTAATGTGTCTTCATGTATCTGAGAGAAATTATCTCTCTCACTCCTTTTTTGTAAAAGCACTAATTTCCTGCACAATGGTTCCACTCTTGTGACCTAATTACCTTCCAAGAGTCCTTCCAAATGCTGTTCCATAGAGAGGAGGAACTCAACATTTGAATTCAGGGCTAAGGCAGGGCAATTATTCAATCTACAATCCCTTCATCAGAGAAAAATACCATAAGACTCTCTATCTCCACTGAGAAATTAAGTTGCCCTTTTCTAGCAGCTGCCCTTTATGGACCAAATGGTAGGTATATTGTTTTCATAAAAGTTTGAATACTGAAAGTGATTTTTCCTGGAAATCATGTTCACACATGTGTAGTCATTGTAAAGTTTTCAGACAGGATTTAATATGTTGTACACAAACCCAGAAACATTGAATTCTATGAATTGGCTTTCAATGGAAGAATCAAGTCAATGCCTTGATGTGCATAACACAATGAAACAATGGCACATGAAAAAGCAACATTCCTTTATTGCAACCATTTCAATTGCAGCTCCATTGGCCTTTTGACCTTTGTGTTTAAGAGTACAGATATAATAATTCCTATGTGGAAAACTAATCATAAATGAAAGGTCAATGAAATGTAATTCAGAGTAATTGTAACTTCCTAGTAGGCATGTGCTGTGTAACATGTACCTGACTTAGAAAACTATCCCAAGAGGGTCTCACATTCCTTAGAACTCTGGAGCAGTCTACAGGAAGATTTAAGTCAAGTGGAAAATTGAAAGTATTGCTCTCCTTTATGTATATATTTATCATTGTCTTATCAATGCTTCATGAAGGAAATCACAGTTACAGATTCAACAGCCTGATCCCACAGCATTTGGACAGTGCAGTTTGCATTAAAAAAGAATGCAAAGCTAAACCCTCCCACAACAACCTCAACCTTAAACATTAAAAGAGTTGGACATATAGATTAGATATTACTTCTCAGCTTTTGCTTGTAGCCACAGCCTTGACATATTTAAAAAAAGAAGAATCAAACGATAAATGAGAGAAATTTACTTAGTAGAATTTAGTTTATTAGAGCTCATTTTTCCTTAGCAGTAAGATATTGGGCTCATTTTTTTTGATTCTTTATTTTCAAATAATTAACATGTAAAAAATGTAAAAATATAAAAGCATGATAAGAAATAGGGAGATAGACTTTGCAGAGATGAAAAGTGGTTCAGAGAAGGAGAGAGATGGAGTAGTGGAGTGGGGAAAGAGAAGTAAAATAGTTAAGACTCCATATGTGTATATACCAATCTCCCAGATGTGTGTAGCTATTCTGTATCACAAACATGCACCAAGAAAATGTAGCCACATAAAAACTTCATATGCTGATTGGAACAAGGGGTACAAAAGGATTCATGTAATGAATAAGATTCTTCCTATTCTCTTTTCATTGTCTCCCTCCTTTTCCCTCTGCACTAGCTGATCAGTGCACAAGTTATTATATTTGGGAAAATGTTGATTGTTCCATGATTCCTTTTATACTTTGAACATATGAGTCACTTAAAAATGAAAGATAATTAAAGAAATTTAATCAGCTTAGAGGTGAGCAACACTAAACAAACTAGCAGGAAGGACACACCCTTCAAATCATCCACTGAGATACTTTTGACTTTTTAACCTGCCAGCTGTATAGATAGTTTATCCATTCAGAAAGTAATGCACTCATGGATACACTGAAAACAGTTCACAAAGAAGCAAAAGAGTAACCACATGTGTGTGTCAGTGAGAAGAGTCCTTGGAGGGCAGTGTATTTAGTTTTGTTATTATCAGACAAAAAAAAATGTTCTAAAACAGGGAAGTAGACTTCACTCATTGCTACTGTCCTCAGTGTGACTGAGCAGTCAGTTAGTAGATTGTCTTTGGAATGAAGACAGAAAAGACAGAGGAGACAGAAAGAAAATCTCCAAACATATACCTCCAGAAATGCTAGATATGTATTTTTCTATGTACTGCACTTTCTTTTGTCCTATAAATGCTACCAGTATTTCACTTTTCAAGAAGTAATGTTTTATGATAAAAGGGATCTCATCCTATTGAGAGGTTTCTGTACAGCAAAAGAAACCACTACCAAAGCGAAAAGGCAACCAACAATATGGGAAAGAATCTTTACCAACCACCTCTCAGACAAAGGGTTACTATCTAGAATATATGAAGGGCTAAAAAAATCAATCCATCCAAATTTAAAGACCCAATTCAAAAATGGGCATCTGAAATGAACAGACACTCTTCAGAGGAAGAAATAAAAGCAGCTAAGAAGTATATGAAGAGGGCCGGGGAGTTAGCTCAGTGGTTCTGGCGCCTGTCTTGCAAGCGCAAGGGCCCGGGTTCGATTCCCCGGTAACCACACAACAATACTGGGTGTGGAGACCCACACCCAGCAGCAAGCAGTACCACATATCACAGTGCCGGGCGTGGTGGCTCACGCCTGTAATCCCAGCACTCGGGAGGCAGAGGCAGGAGGATTGTGATGTGAGTTTGAGGCTGAGCTCAGGGCCAGCCTGAACCACAAAGTGAGACCCTGTCTCAAAAAACCTAAAAAAAAAAAAAAAAGAAGTATATGAAGAAATGGTCAACATCATTAGTCATTTGAGAGATGCAAATGAAAACAACATTAAGATTTCATTTCACTGCACAAAGAATGGCTGCCATTTCAGAATTAGCCAGCAAAAAATGGAGGCAAGGCTGTGAAGAAGAAGGAACCCTTCTCTGCTGTTGGTGGGAATGTAGACTTGTAAAATCCCTGTGGAGAACAGTTTGGAAATTCCTCAAAAAGCTGGGGTTGGAGGTCTCATTTGAGTCAGCCATTGCTCTGCTAGGTATATATACAAAAGAATTAAAAGATTCATATCACAGTGGCATATGTGCACCTATGTTTATAGCAGCTAAGTTTGTGATTGCTAAGTCTTGGAAACAACCCAAATGTCCATCAACTGGAGATTGGATAAAAAAGTTGTGGTTCTTCTACAGAATGGAGTATTACTCTTCCATAAAACAATTATGAGTGTGAATCATTTATACTTAAATGGACGTACCTTGAAGACATCCTCATAAGTGAAATAAATAGGTCACAGAGTGTAAATATAGTATCTTTTCTCTTGTATGAGAAAATAAATATATAAATGAGTTCTAGAATGTATGTTATATATTGTGAAATAGAAAACACTCAAAGAGTAATGGAGTGAAGGCGAAAAAATAATGAGATTATAACAAAAAAGAAAGGAAACAAATTTTATGTATATAGGGGTGGGGTGGAAGGGTGGGTAGGGCTATGCAAAGAAATGAGAATTAAGTTGTGTCGTATACTGGTACACATTCTCATTGTTGAATGCAATCATGATATGTATATGTAATGTACCAATAAATATTTCAATTAAAAAAAGAAGTAATGTTTTATGAATACTAATCTCCTTCATGTGGGTTAGGGTTGGTAAAACCCACATCCATGACTCTGCTATAAAAAACAATAAAGTGTCAAGTTATTGCGAACTGGGTCACTATAGAATTTTCAGGATATATAGTAGAGAGGAAAAAAAGCTCTGAAAAAGATGAAATAAGCTTTCGAGATGGGAAGTATTGACACACATTCCTTTAAGGTGAGAGAAGATATTTCAAATGAGTTCAATTTGTCAAAATTGGTACAGAATAATATTTTCTCCCATTTTTGTCCATTTAAGCTAATTACAAAGATGAAAAAAATAGTAGGGTTTTTGAATTGTTCATTTCTGTTTTTGACTAATACATTTGCTATCCTGAGAAGTATTCTATAGGTCCTCAAACTTAATTAGCAAGCAAAAATTAAACATCTTGAAATAGAAGATGATTACTTGCAAAATTCAGGTATTTCTAATTTCAAAGCATTAAAAATATGTTCAACTAATCTATCATTCTTCACTGCTGTGGCTTGTTGGTGAAACTTTAAATAGACTTAACACTATCTCAGACTCTTGATTCTTCAAATGTCCAATGTGGAGAATCCTGATTGCAATCTAAGAGAAGATTAGGAATTAGTATTGGCAGTTGTAGCACTTCAAACAGGTAGGCATGGTGATAGCCCTAAACAATATTTCTTATCATAAGAATCATTGGAGAACTTGAAAAAGTGGTATCACTTTGGATACTGTTAGAAACATAATGTTTCATGTTCTATTCCAGACAAATTAAATCAGAAAATGATTCTTATCAAAACTCTAGATAATTCTAATGCTTCCTCGAGTATGGGAACTATTGACCTATACTACTATAGTTTAATAATAAATGTTTTGTTATTGTATGAATGACAACTGATGTCCAATACTGTCTGAAAAGGGGAATTTTTAAAGCAACATAGACAATAAGAAAATTTGGGACTGTACCCTAGAGATTCAGACTACAGTAAAAATGACAGTTTCATCAGAGAAATAATAGAGGTAGTTATATGACCATGAATGCTACTCTTGACTTCTTGGGATAAAAGAAAGAAAGGAAATGAAATAAATGAGTACTGGTTTTCCATTCTGCATGTTTAAGTTATATAAGTTATCTACATCTGTGAGCTCCTCTAGAGAAGTGTGTACTCCTGGCCAACAGCTCCCCACACTGAAGACCAGAAAGGACAGTTCAGCTGAAACACAGCAGAGAGCTTTTTTCTCTGCTTCTGAGACATAATGTTTCACATGGCAGAGTTAGGTATCCCTGGGAATACATCTGCTATAGGTGAAGGCCTTGAAAGAGTTACTAGAAGAAATAAGTACATCTCTTTAATCCAAAGGGAAGTTCAACTCACTCACTTATAAGTCAAGCCTGGTTGAATTGAACATCCTGGCTGCAAAGGAGGCAAACAAGCTTTAAAATGAAAAAGAGAGACATTTGCCAGGAATAGTCACTGCCATAAGCAAGTCTCAAAAGAAGAAATCCAAAATGACCCCAGGTGAGTGGGTTCCTACTACATACCATATTTCTTAAGGGGTTTGTACTGCGGAATGCATCATCTTTATGAAATTATGTGACAGTCATTCCTTGAAAGAATTTCACATAAAAGTACAGGTAGTTAATAAATATCATGGAAATGAAAATAGGGACTACTTCAACATAAAAAGTATTTATTGGAGCATATTGCTTTCATGCATATCTTGCATGTTTCACTTAAATTCCTCTCTACATATAATACTTGCCTTTCAGAATCTTTTTTCTACCATACAATGAATATAATCATAAATTAATTTTCCTAAAGCTATTAAGCCAGATACTTTTCAGCTAAAATATCCAACCAAGTATGTTAGCATGAAAAATATCAAGGAGTAGTAAAACAATAGTTTCTATATAAGAAAATAAAATACTCATGGCATTTACCATGAATTGAATATTTTTTTAAAAAATCACTTAATTGGTAGGTATCAGTACTACCAGTTTTTATGAAGAAAATGAAAGCTCTTTAGGTTTGATCATGTGCTTGAGACCACAGAACCTCACACAGTAAAAACAGCAGAGGACTCAGGAAAGTAGGAATAAGACAAAAAGCAGATTATCTTCATTTTCCACCAAAAAAAAGAGAGAACAAGAACCTCTACCGGTATAATAATCATCTGAAGAAATGTCTGAATATTTATCATTGCAATTTTCTGTTGTTTATTATTATTAATGGTGCAGGTCAGTGTCATCCAACAGGATATAATGTAAGGTGCAAACATAGTCAGAAATTATCTAATAGAAACCTGAAAGAAAGAAAAGGAATATTTTTCAAAATGTATTTTAACAGTATCTCCAGAATATTATCATTTAATATATAACCCGTATAAAATTACTAATAAGATATGTTAAACTCTCGTTTTACACTTTGTCAATTTGATACTTAGATCTCATTCTGAAGCAATCACTTCTATTAGAAGCTACCATATCAGATGTCTTAGCTATAAGTATTTATTAAATATCTGATATGTGCATGTCTTAGATTATGTTCTATGTTACAAAATATAGTTATGGTTTCTAACTGGCAAGTTCCTTTAATATTCCAGACAGGACTAATGTTTTTAATCCTCCCCATTTTA
The DNA here is from genome assembly GCA_004026965.1 of Petromus typicus. NCBI lineage: Eukaryota > Metazoa > Chordata > Mammalia > Rodentia > Petromuridae > Petromus > Petromus typicus. Next base: position 85,187 of record PVIR01002457.1, read on the forward strand.
ATTGTTTTTGTCTTTCCTGAGATAAAGTGCCTAACACCCAAGGTTAGAAGAAGAGAGATATATTTTTGGCTAATTATTTGTACAGATCTCATTCCATGGTTAGCTGGCTCCAAGGCAAAGTGGCATGGCAGAGGGCACTGCATATGACAAACTGTCCATGTCAACGTAGGTAAAAGGCAACAACAGGCTTCCCTTTCCTTTTATCTCAAGGATACAAACCTTTTAGGTGGGGCTTCCCACTGCCCACACTTAGAACTATGATAAATAATCGGTGGATTAAATCAGTGCCACATACCTTTAATCTCAGTATCACACTCCTAATTCACATTTATACACTCTAAATCTAGCCACCTCTGAAGAGCCCCACTTATGGCCAACCAGGTGAGAATTTGGAATTATATCTAAATACAAGGAGTAATACCTCCCCAAATAATACAATCCAGTGTGCTGATTTCCTTCTAAGAGCTTCCCTTTTACTACAAAAATAAATCTGGGAAATTAATGAGGTTTTGATTAATAAAAATATTCAAAGCCAATAAAATAAGTAAATAAAGTAAAATAAGTAAAAATCCTATGTGATGCATTTGAAATGCCTGTTTCAGAGACGCTGCAAGTTTAAGAAAACTTACAGAAAAGATTATGCAAAGGGTGGTTCTCAGTTAATGAAGTGTGAAGACTTCTTTAGAAGAGAAAATTGAAGAAATAATGGTGTTAAAAGAGTTCCTAGAAGCCTGACCAGAAAGATTCTTGCAGCGGTTAATTGGCAGACTCCTGGGAAGAGTAAAACAGGTATCTCAGCTGGGTAATAGAAAGATCCGAAGTTGGCATCTTGCATTCAGTACGTAAAACTGCTTTAAATAAGTATAAAAGAAAAGGAGACAATTTGGCTTTCCACTGGGATTCTAAGCTGCTGACTCCTTTATCAATTTGTTAGTGGAAGTTGTGTTCTGACACCCAAACCCAAATCTTTTAACAGACGAATACTCATGTTCCTGTAAGAAAATAGCCACAGTTATAAATTCATTAATTCAGTGGAGAATTATTGAAAGTCTAATACAAGTTAGATACTGTTTTATGTCAGTTGGCCTTACAAATAAATTCAGATATGCACAGAAAATCTGAGAAAAAGACAGTGGTGCTTCTTTTGGGTTTCAAGGTATAATAGTTTCTTCAAATGTTTTACAGTAAGGGAAGTTTGATTTGAGCATTGAAGCATAAAGTAATACTTTGAGTGTTGGTCATATGGCAATATTCTTGGTCCAGGTAAAAGATACTTCTCTCAATTTCCCTTCTTACATTATTTATAGAATAGAATGAATAGTCTCTATGGTGTGCCTGGGACAATCTGAATTTTCCTCTGTTGTAGTGGGATTATCAGCTGTACTCTTTGTTCCAATATGTAAAACAGAAAATTAAGAGGGGGAGACACACTGGTGTGAGTGCACTAACCAATAAGCTTATACTCTTGGTGGAATAAAAGGGAACTAAAAAGGAAATGGGACTGTTTGAAGAGTTTTAGTCTTTCTGAACGGATATGGATTTTACTTCCTGCTATTGCCTTCGGACTTTATCTCTGTGTCACTAGTTTGATCGGCCTTTCAACACAGACTTACATTAGTCAGTCTCCAGTGAGTTTCCAAGCCATTGACCTTGGGCTGGCCTTGTGTCTTTGAATCCTCTTATTCAGTACCTTCCAATTTTTTACACGAAGCAGCTGCTGCATCTTTTTTTTCCTCCAGCACCCAGTCTGCCACTATAGATTCTTCTGCTTCTGATTCCATCCCCTGACCCAGTAAATCTCCACCTAATAAATCTCCTTGAATTATCCATATACTTTCACTTGATTGTATTACACTAGATAAATCTAAGTAATATATTCATGCTATTAATTATTAGATGCCTTCTTGAAAGATAAACTCCTTTGCACAAAATTGTTAATCAAGACATCATGATTAATTGCTGACTGATAAAATGTTATATGATGAAAGAAATGCACAGTTTAGGTTTTTATATGTCCTTGTGCATGACAGAGGAAGTAAAATGGAATTGGTTATGCCTATGTGTTTATGTGATATATGTAAATATGTCTTGTGATATTGAGTGTGATAAAATAAAATAAAAAATAAGACATATGTGTGTGTGTGTGTGTGTCAGAAGGTTAAACGGATGGCAAGAAAATAGGAAAAATAATAAGATATATCATGTACACATACAAATTATCAATGAGGAATGTGATTATAATGTATACCTTAATGCACCTGTGAATTCAATAAAGGACAAAAATAAAAGATAAAACAGAGGAATGAATAAGTGCTATTTTATAGATATGGTCAAGAAATAATTTTCTTGAAAAGTATGATTCAGTAAGATACCTGACTGATATGAACAGGCAAGCCAAGGGGATCTCTAGGAGGGAAGGGTCCCTAGGGCGGGGAAAGCGAAGTGTGAAGTTCCCAGGATGAGAGAAATTTGACAAATACAAAGTTGGCCAGTGTGGTGGAGAAGAGAAAGCAGTAAGAGGGATGATCATAGGGGAAAGAATAACAAAAGACCAGATCAGGCAAGGCCCCATAAGACAGGCTTAGAAAATTCAGACATATATTTAAAAGATAACAGGAATGCACTAGAAGAATTTTGGACTGCAGTTTGGCAGGAATTTATGAGGATTTCAGAGTAATTAATACAACTACTCTTGTAGAAAATGGATTAAAGTGGAAGGGAGGAATGAGAGAACTTACAGTGCCCACACATTATCTCATTCATTGCTTATACATTAGAAAATCAGCATAGAAGGATCCTATTATTTTGTCATGAATTGTAAATGTTTCATTTTAGTATTGCCTTAAGAATGGTGTTTTACCATACTAGTGCAATTTACTTCTTGTCTCTTCTGAAGCATAATTCAGATAAAGAATATTCCTTGTTCCTATTGAGCCTGAGCATGCAGACTATCATAGCATGTGTCACAGATGACAAGCATAGTGTTCTAGAAGGGTGATGAGCATACAGTAGTCTTTAGATGAGAAAATTGAAGCTCAGGAAACACCACCTTTTATAATAGATTGAAGCAAACCTACCCAAATATTGCTTTGATGGAGCACATTAACGTATTTTAGTAGAGAGAAAACAGTCTTCCATTCTGAAGACTCTTTGCCTCTGTCAAAATGGTTCACTCCAATGGAAGTATCTTTGCAAATATCCCAAACAAAGAGAACTCAGTGACTTCACTTTCAAAGCAAGCAGAAACATAAAAGATTTATTATCAGCTATTTCTCAATATGACCTGAGGAGCCAAGTTAGATGAACACAGTCAATATGATGGCTTATACCATGATTTTAATGGACATTTACTGGTTAATACCTGAGATATCTGCATTTTAAGAAGATTCCGAGACTGCTAGAGAAATAGATTACAATGAAATAAATCTCAGTCTCTGGGATGCTGAACATTAGAATAGGTTAGTAAGGGAAAATGACAAAAGCAATATACTTTGACTTGGGAGGTATAAATGATCAACACATCTGCAGAAACTACCAAGACATGTTCTCCGTTAGGAAAGTTATTACATGAAGATATCCTGCTTATATCCATGAGTCAAAATAGCTTTTCTAATGTATTATTCAGTTCAGATGAAGATTATTATGGCAATTAACTGGAATAAATTTTAATAGCAAGTTTCACCCAAACGCATATGCATATTTTCATATGCATATTTTATTAGAAGTAATGCCCCAAAATATATTTTAAGATTCTAATCATGGAGGTAGGAATGTATTATTACATTTCTAAATATTGACTTACTGAAGAGCAAAATGTGAAAAGATTTTCCTCCTTAACATCTCATCTCCCAAAAATTATTTTTAATTAACACTTCCCATTTCCTTCAGACCTCTGGCACAGACCATAAACTCTTAAAAGTGACACACTAATATATACATCAAAACACTAAGGGGAATTTTAAGGTTTTAAAATATGATATTGTCCTGTACATACTTACTAATGGCTCTGGATCATAAATAAATATGTTTATACATTATCTCACTTAGTCTTCTAAATAAACATGGAAAATTATCTTTAGACTATGATTAAATGAATTATAGTAAGAAAGCTGCTGTTTTTTCTCCAGAAAATATAGCCAGCTAGTTTGAGAGTTTGGCTATAAATCCTCACTTGTGTATGTTTTTGACCTTGATCAAGTAACCAATTCTAATTTACAAAGCAGGAAACTAGGACTTACATGGTACTACATTTCATGGGATTTATTTGTTAATATCACATTTTCAAATGCCTGGTTTTCTCTTTTCTGTACAGAAAATAAAGTGTATGCATACATTTGCATGAAGATAAAAAATTAAGAGAGAATTTTGTCTTCATGTCTTCCTTCATTATAATTCAGAGCACAGCACAGCACTTCAGATTAAGGACTACCATCCCCTATTGAGGTTAATTGAATGCTCTGCTTCTAGGTCTCAAAATACATCAATTAGAGAGAATTAAAAAGCATTAATGGAGATTAGGAAGGCTTATCCACTTCAGGACAGTTCCTGTGGAAAAAAAAAATGCCCCTATGACTAATTCCACATCAATGAAATATGGATAAATTGGTGTAATTAAGTACTATAACACATTGAGATACAAAACTAGCCTGGGTGGCTGGCAGAGTGAGTGAGAATACTTCTGTTTTTACTGTAAATGAGGAGACAGCATTAATTTAAACCACAAAATTCTTGGTCTATGACCAAGGAAACCAAATCCACGAAGACTTTGTCATCATAGTTATAAGAACATAATATTGGCCAACAATGTCAGATGAAAGGTGCCAATATGATGGGTGACATCTCCCTCCCTTTAATAAAGCAAAGGAATTGTTAAAACCTCAAGTATAAGTTTAGAAAAAATGTCAGCAAAACTACCATTTCTTCAACCAGGACCTTTTAAGCAAACTGGGACAACTTAAATAGTTGGTAGAAAATCCCCTCTCTTCATTACTTCTTGTGAGCAGAGAGGAAAGAAACAAAACTCTCACAAAATACAAAGTATGAAATCCATTTTTTCATGGTGAGAGAGAGGAAAGAGGGACTGAAAAAGAGTGCTTCTCCTAACTGCACAGTAAGCCAGGGCTGTTTCTGACATACATGATCGGGTGTAAGTTTGGGGTTGGGGCAGAGACAGCATCTGGGTCTTGAGCATTGTTATGCTCATGGGCTTCTTCATTACTCTTCTGTTTACATTATTTTATCATCACCAATCTCTGCAAGTATGATCTGTTGATTTCTTTTCTTTTCTCACCTTGGTTACTAAGGCCTACTTCCACTTCCTCTGTACCTATGAGCTGGATGGTTCTGTGAGAATGCATGGATCTTCATTAAATGTGTATACTGTCTTGTTTGGAATGTTATTATTTCACTATTTCTTCTCACACTGTCACTAGAGATCGAGGAATGTAATGGCTACAGATTACACCCCCACATTGCATGCCGTGGCCATTTTCTATTTATGTCCTCCTTCTGATAGACATCTGGCTTCCTTCTCTCTCCACTACCATAAATGGAATAAGAATAAATATTTTCAGCTTCTATACAACCTATGAATTGATTTTTATATCTAGGGTGTTACCTAACATGACATAGGTGATGATGCACTTTTAACTGTGTTAAATATCTCCAGATTGTTTGAAAAGAAATCATACTTTCTTTTATAAAAATGTAATTTATACTACCTTATAGTAGTGTGATATGAAAAATCTTTAAGTTCTCATCAGTGATTGTTTTTTAAAATAGTTTATTAGATCATAATGCTGTTTGGAGTTACTACCTTTGCCAAAAGTCAACACAGATCTTCCAATGTATTTTACAGTTCCTTAGTCACAATCAACAGCTTATGGAGAGCTAAAAAAAAACAAAACAATACAAACCAAACCAAAACAAAACAGCTTGTGGAGAGCTGGGCCCTGTACAGATGACCTTTCACTAGCCAGGTAAACTTTTCAAAACAGTCAGTGACTGATTTATCTTCTCAGATTCTCCTGATTTTCTGTCTCTTTCAACTAATGTCCTCTGGGAGATAAGAAAGCCTTGCTACCTCAAAGCCAAGCTTATAAGACAGGTTCTTTTCAGGAATTTATAGAGGAGGGTAATAATCTTCCAACTGCCCTCTTCTATCATGGATTCCATATGTCTTAGGCTCACAGTGACATTTTTAGAATAACCTACTAGAGTGGACATAGGCAGGAAATATTAATGTACAGCACCTTATGATCCCAGAAAGCTCTTTAATAACTGCATTTACTATTATTATCCCATCAAATGATGCTGTGTCACTTTCTAATTCATCAAACACCAGGGAATGTACTGTTGCATGCCTAGGTGTGCTGCCAGTTTCACCTAGTTGAATAAAAAATGTACTTTCACCAGACATTAACTTATCTGATGCACTGAGTCTAATAATCCCTCTGTCAACTGGTGTGGCCTGACTACTTCAGCAGGCACATAACAACCCATCTGGACCATTGGAGCTAATAGGCCAATGTGTCTGATAAGCATAAACTTGAGCCCCATGTTTGATCCAGTAACAAGTGCACAACATACATTTTTCCTACAATAAAAAATTATGAGAAATATTTTAATATATTCAAATTGTAGTATGTATTATCCTTGCTTCTCACTTGTGAAGAAAGTATTAGAGATAAGATTATTTGGAAAAAGAAGTTAATTTTTTGGAAAACAGTTTTTCAAGGGATTCCAGGCTTTAGAACTTGCTCACCAGGTAGAAAGACAGGGTAGGGGTGGGAGTTAGTGAAAAAGAACACTATGAGATTATGTTACCTTTCAAATGGACAGTTTATGATAGAAAAGTGGCAATTTTCTTCAAATGTTTATTCTATTTGCAAAAGTTATTTTATATCTAACAGCATTAACTCTGTGGAAGTCAGGAATAAGCATATTTTTGTTATTTCCAAAATATTAAGGGACCATTTTGAAGCAGAGTAATGCTGATGTGTTTTTTATTGAGATAATTTTTTGATTCAATCATTCATCATAGATTTTTATCATTCCTTATATCTTATTTTTTAAAAAAATAAATGAAAGATTTTCATGATTTTGGAGTGAAAAAAACAGAAGAAATCCCCACATTTCTAAGCAAAGTTACTGTGCTGACTTATAATCATTCCTCAATCCCTTGACACAGTAGGAGGACAGAGTTCAGTCTTTAGTATAAGACACCATCCACATTCTCACATTCTCATGCAACAGCGAGGATCCTGGAAAGGAAAGGAAGAAAGGCAGGTGCATCTACCAGTCACCATCTCTGACCACGTCTTCGAGGAGAAACCACTTAGACTGGCTGCATGATGGTGAGTGCTGTATTCCGCAGCACAGAAAAGCCAGCTTGGGATGATGATATTTTGTAACCAGACTAATCAAGTGCTCACAGGATTCCTATCTTTCTGGTGCAGCCAATTGGTAATTTCATTTGCTTCTTCAAATTTCCCCCAATGACCACTCAATTATGCTAATTCAATTTTCAGACCCAAGGTTTATAGTAACATAATAAAATTCCCTACAGATTCAAAAATAGAAGCTCTGTGTTCTTCTACCAATTTGGCCAAATGGTGATAATTAGCTCTAGGAAATAACAAAATTGGACAAAGTTGCTTTGAGGCAGATAGAAGATTGTTTGCTGGTTTCCTTCTAGGAGTTTCACCACTGCACCAAACATGTGAGAGTTACCTAAGGGCAAGTAAGTCCATTAAGTCTATTTTTACCTGACTGTGTCAATGGTTGTGATAAACTCTTGTATCTTGAAACACATCAAAACCATATAATATGTATGTTAATTATCAACCACAAAATAATATCAACACAAAATCTAATTTAACAAAAATATACTGACACCACTCTCTCAGTTGTACCTTTCAGATTGTATTGGAAGAAGCAGAGATTATGTCACCAAAGTCATTTGAGGCAATTAATGTATTATCTCAGAAGAACAATACTGTCACTTTGGATGCTTCCATAGATGAATAATGCCTCCTCTGTCCTTTATCAGAACTTTGGATTTTCATAAGAGCACATTCACATTTTGGATGCTTATTCACTGCTTGCTGTAAGAGTCATATTCAAGAAAAAATCAAATGCCCTTGATTTTAAAATACCTTTCCAGAGTAGAAATCTACTTTTGTGGAAAGGCAGAAAATACAGAATGATCATTTACTGAGCACAGTGCTTCCTTATTTAAGGAATGGAGCTTAGCTGTGTATGCTAGACATTCCTTAATAAAGCATATAGCCAAATATTTGAGTGAGAAAGCCGTTGGCAAGATAATCAAACTCATAAATAAAATCAGCTCACTGCTTATGAAGAGATATGTTAAGATGTTTAGTTAGTGTGCGAACAGGACCACCTTAGATATTGAATAGAAAACCTCTATAGAAATTTTGTGACCTGAGGAGGTGCCTGAAGAAGATCTGGTGGCAGGCCAGGGATTCTAGTCAGAAAGAAAGACCTGAGAAGACCCTGGTGCAGGAATCATGCTTCCTGTGATGAGGCCAGTGTGGCTGGAGGGATGGCTGAACTGGATGTTGGAGATTGTGCAAAAGAAGACAAGAAGTAATTACTCAGGTCTTCTGAGTACGTGCTGAGGAATGAGACACTGAAGGCTGGGTGCTTGTTATCACTGTGCATCTGCTTGCTGTGAGGTGGTGCTACCTTTTCTATTTCTGCTTAAATTCCTATCTGCACTGTATGTTGCTCTAAGGAAACATCACCTTACTTATCTTGCATTAGAAGTAGATGACAGCGTCATGATGTCAGCCTTCGTGAGGGATAAATTAACGCTGAGAGGTAGAGTGCTGGCTCTGGGAGATTCTTCCTTTAACCAAGCCAGCAAGATGGAGTCTGAAACCTGAGCTGCTCCACTCACTGCTAAGTTTGGGGTAAGACTGAAGCCCAGAGCTCACACTGCCCGCCTTGTGGTGTGGACTCTCAGCACCACAGGAGTCCTAAAGAGTCTGTGCTTCTTTCTGTGGATCAGGACAGTGAGAACACAAGTCTCAGAGAAGTGAAGAATTGTGGGACCCCTTCAAATGTAAATCATCTTCCATCTAAGGTACACTGAGCAACATGTTTCTTTGGTGGTCTAAAGGGAAAGAGGAAGAAACTGGGAGTGAAGACAACAAAGTGGTGCAGAAAATGTTTTCCAAGATCACATTCTTTGCATCTCACACACCTCTGTAAGACAGAGACCTAGGCACAGGCCGAGGTAGAGGTCAACTTCTACTACACACACAGAATCTTCTAATCCACCTCATGAAACATTCTTCAGACAGTATAAATGGTATTGCAAAACTCCAGAAAGGGGGAGGGATTTTTTGTTTACCTTTACATGTACTTTTCACTACCTTTTAATATTAAACAGTTTGAAGAGCATAATTTCTTATTTAGAACAGAAGCACCATTTTGTATTTACTCCAGTAGTTTGCTTTCTCTTTTTGATTTTTTCTATTAAGTGACCTGTACGGCTGGAAGCAAATGATTGCACCTCAGACTGAAGCACAAGTGCAATGGCAGGGCCTCTTCCACAGCATGGAGGCTGACCATAAGGTCCAAGGAACTGGAAAAAGTGACCCAGGTAAAAGATGTCCTGGTTACTGCTGGGATGTGTCTGAAGAAGGTAAGAGCTGTCTCCCTGTTCCAAAGACCTTGTGTGCTTTTTTAAAAAATACTTTCCAACTTAAAGGTCCTCAACCCAGCACACACATACTGAACAAATCAGACTGGAACTATCCATTATTCTCTAGGATAATTATTTTCCATAGAACATAAAATCTAATAAATTATGAAAGATAAAGTTTAATTCTCAGGTGTTATAAAGTATTTTATTTTATTAATCATGAGAATTATTTTTAAAATAAAGGAACAAGATAAAATGACCTCCATTGCATTTGAAAATATATGAAAAGTCAAAAATTTTTCAGGGCACTTCACCTTTTAGGGGAATAGTAATTACCTAGAAATCTCTAATGATAAGGCTCAAATTTGATGGTTTTTGATATCAAGACAACAAGTCTGTTCACTTGATATTCTGATGTAAAATATTAATGAATTATTTCCCTTTGAATTCAAAATGTTATTAGTAAAAATAAAACAATAAATTTGGTTTCTTTTCTTTTTACACTGATTTTTCCAATAATGTATTTTAAGAGATATACTGAAGTAAGTTATATATTAGTTGACTATTGAAAACAGGCAAAGATTGCATAATTTTTCATTACATTTAAATTCTTCAATAAAAATACATGGAGCAACTAGAAGAAAACAGTCAAACATGAAAGAACATCAGCCCATAATAATGTGATAAAGAGGAGAGACAAAAGTTAGGGGAAACAAACAAGATTCTGGTTATTTTAAAAATTAATTGTCGAAATAAATTGATAATAACTAAGAGAGGAAGAGCGAGGAGATCTAATAGTATTATAAAGTAATCATTGAAGCAAAAATACAGCTTGTTGAAAAACAAAATAACTATAGAAACAGAAAATAAAGCAAAAAATGAGGGGACTATAGGATTTAGCTACAAAAGAAGAAAGGTATACATTTATATACTAATATGTATGTGACAGATAAATGTGAAAATGCTAAAAGTAAAAGGACAGATGCTAATATGTTCTAATGAATAACTCAATTGGATGCGTACAGTGTATTCAAAGTGGGATACAGTGGATGAATATGCATTATTTAAATTCTATCCTTCCCAGGGTGTTTGTCAAGATTCGCACTGCAGAAGAAAAGCCAAACAAATGTAAAGTAAATTAAGTGTAATGGATTGAATGATCATCTCACCCAACTTCTTCAATTGAAACTTCAATCTCAAAGTGAAAATATGAGGAGCAGGAGCTTTCCTGAGGTGATTTGGCTGCAGGGAGAGCCCACCTGTGTAGGATCAGTACCCTCAGCAAGGAAGCTTGAGGGGCTTGTTATCTGTTGTCCCCTGTAGGGAGGTGTTTAGTTATGACAGTATGAGCAGACTGAACATTAAGTAAAATATGTAGGGTACATTTTAATAGAAAACATAAATATTTGTTCCTTAAGACTTTTCTTTAAAAAAAAAAAAGTATCCAATGTAATTTTCTCTGTCCACATGAAGGCTTGGAAAAAGTAATGAGTTAAAAGCAATGATGACCTTAATAATGTAGACTTGGTTTTTCAAATATTATTTGCTCCTAAAATAAACAAATATTCTTTGGAGGAACAGCTAATCCCAGAGCTGAGAAATAAAAGATATTAGAAGCACTTGTCCTACCCAATAAGAAACAATTCATTAAAGTACTGATCTCCAAAGTGTGGGGCTACATCTAAAGGACTCAACAGCGATTTGAAGCATTTCTTACTGCTCTAATTTAGGATATTCTGAACTATAATAATAATTCCAGTGCTATGAAATAACAAATAGATGTAAGCTTATTGTCTCTATAATATCAGGAAGACAAAAAGAAGTTTATTGTTTATAAGTGTGAGTGAACTGACTCAGTATGAAATATGGCAAGTAAAGGAACATAATTAAACATTCATGATGACTTCTTTGTACTAACAGTATCAATTGATAAGCAGCAAAGGAAATAAAATTCCATTTTATAGAAATAGTTTAAGAAATCAATCAAAGTTAGTTGAAAATTGAACTCAGAACCTTGCTCTTGCCTGGCAGGTGTGGTACCATGGAGCTACATTCTCAGCCCTCAAACCTCTATTTTGAACACATTTTATTATTTATAATATATATATAATTATATTATATTGTATTATATATAATATATTATTTTATTATGAAATAAAATTGAAACTGAATCCTATTTCTATGTTACATCCAACAACTAACTCGCAAGAAACATAATGATAGAAAATATATGAGACCATAGAGAAGAAAATAGTGCTTGCTAGACTCTGCAAAGATTAGCATAATATGCTCTAAGTATGAGTTACTAGTACACTGCCAGGGGAAAATTATAGAAAGGGCATAACCATACCAAAACAATTTAATGATATTACTAACCAGTTTCAGTATATATGACATTTTTATCTGTAATCAAAAAAAGAAAATAAAAATATTGTCTACGTGAGTATTGGAATATGTGAATATAGAAATTAAACAATAGGGGTTACAGTTTTTTAGCAGGACAGTTGTTTTGTGATTTTGTTAAAATAACCCAGCACCTGTGTTTTACAGATGCATATGTGCATATTTAAGGATTAATTCATATTCATATTCTGACTGCAAAACCGTATGCATGGAGGTGAGGCAGGAACATTAAGAGAAGTATGTATTTAAATAAATTGCCCAAGAACTAATAATTATGAAAGTAGTGCTCTATAGCTTTCTTGAAATCACCATATTATTCCAGCTGTTCTTGCTTTTTCTTATGATGTCTTATATTAAAAAGATTAAAAACATAATGAGCTAGTAAATTCATGGGAAGCAATCTGGTGCATTTTTATAATTACTAAGCTATACATTCCATGCTATTTAAAGACATGTTGGCCATGAGTTATGATGACCAATTTACCTGCTGAAAGGTAATTTTTCAGGGAAACGAAAGTGACAGTGGAGACTGTGATATTCAGCCTCTGGGATATTAAATAGGTAGAAAGTTTCTGAAATAAATATTTTCTCATAAAATGTTAAGCCTGGTATATTTTCTCACTATGGCCCCAGAACAACAGCTGCATATTAAACACTTTGTGAATGTTTGTTAAATTGTGGAATTGAATAGATTTAATACCTAATAAAATAGAAATCCTAACAAAATCAACTTGGTGAAACGGAAGGAGATTGGTCCCAGTCTCAGTGAAGCTGTCTTTATAGTATTTGATAATGATTCTAACAAGCTGTCCTGTATGGTGCTAAGAAGCATAAACAGAGATATAAAATCAGAGGCATGACTGAAACATACAGTGAATGTTTACATGATACAAACTTTGATACGGAAAAAGATACCTTGCTGTTAACCCATCTCGACCCTCAAAACATCCCTGTCTTCTTTTAAACATACCTTATTGTTCTTGTCATTTTTGAAGTGGTTCTTTAAGTCCTTTTTGTGAATATCTTTATGAGATGATAAAAAACTAGTGAATACTGTTTCAGTGTGCCATCCAGTACCACCTTCATCACCAGATCCGGTACCATGTGGCTTCTGGCTCTCCCTCAAAGCCAACACAACCACAGAAGGGAAATGCTTGAATTGATTCAGAATAGCAAGGCAGCCAGAAGGCAGAACTAGTGACACTCAGGAAGGAGAACTGCTTCAAAAAGGTGCAAAAATGATGGAATGAGTGTGCTTAAAATTAAGGATGTATTTTGAAGAGGTTTGATGGCAATGTCTTTTAATGTGAAAAAGTTTTTATTGTTAAATAGAAACACTCATAATATATTTTGATCACACCATGTGTATCAGGAGGTTATGTCACAAAGTTTCTGACATATGATGTATCATCTCTCTCACACTCACACACTGGAGGCATCAGTGAGTGCGGCGGCAGAAGAGCTGAAGTTTCTCACTTATACATAAGCACAAAAATTATATGGAAATTGAAAGATAAAAGCTCATATCATAGATTAAATGAATATTATGGGATAAGATTAAAATTCTCAATGAGTGACAATATTTAATTTGAAAATTTACCTATCACTTAGTAGAGTAACAAAATTTCTTCACTCGTTCAATAATATCACATATTATTATACATATCAGAGAATGTTTCAGTGTTAAAATTTCAATAATCATGGTGATGATAGTAAAGAATTTACTTTGAAAAGATTCTGCTGAAGTGAAAAACGACTAACATGCAAATAAGTAGAAAACAATGTAAATTTTGAAAGAAATATGCAGACAGACACACTCAGTAAGTGAATTGAGACAGGGTCTTCCAGACATAAAAACATAAAGGAGAAAGGGCCTGAGATGGTGAAGATAATGTTCTATAGATTATTTTATTGTCACTAGAATGTAAAATCTGATACAAAACTCTTATCAGTCCGGGGCACCACTACTTAACATTGAAAGTTCAGATAATTTCTAATAAACTGTAAATTCTTTGTGATAATTAAAAGTTTTGCTTTGTCTCATCTACATCTAACATATTTTCCAGCTAGAGTAAGTGGTAGAAAATGATTGAAGAAAGGAACAGATGAGCTGGAGATGAAGCTGTGGCTTAATACTTTCAGTAAGATTTCTGAAGCTTTTGTGGGCATCGCCTTTTGTCCTTGACTAGAGTTTCCTTTTGTAAAGAGCCCTAGAAGTTTAAACTTTTCAAAAAGCCTTTGGAACTTTCACAGATGCTTTCAGGAAAAGCTGAAGAGTCACATCTGCAAACAGAGTGTACAAACCTTGTATCGGATCATGGGAGCCACCTCTGTGGAGCCCTGGCCACCTCTGTAGCGCTGCTTTCCACAATCTCCTTATGTGTCCATGCATTTGGTGAAAAGGAATCTCCCTCAGTACCTAATTCACGCTGGCCCCATCCTAAACACTGGATATTCGGACTTGGACCTTCGCATACAGAAACTTGCCCTTCTGATGGATACACTCAAGGCAGGTGAGACAGAATGAGTAAAACACATTGAATTTCAAATAGTGAGAGATGCTTATAGAAAGAAGGGCAGACATGGTGACAGTGAACTTCAGCCTCACACCCACAGATCCACTCTAGGAAGATCATTTTGAAGGACGAGAGAGGATCTGAGCCCTCTTCAATTCTTGAAAACTACTGAAGACAAGATTTAAGGGCATGAGTTTGAAACAACTGCATCAACACAACAGCTGACATACTGAAATGATTTTCTTTTGTCAGAGAGGGAGACGGAAGAAGCAGAGGGTACTTGAGCCATGCGGCACTTGCTCCAGGCACTGAAGTATCAAAGGAAGAGAAGCTGTCTTACTTCAAGAGCTTGTAGTTCTAGGGTGGACCCTAACTCATGTGTTGGCCTGGAAAGGTGGATGAGCTGGTAGCTTCAAGACATTGCTCAGTAATAATAGGCCTCAAATAGTTAGAACTTATCCATATACCCAAAGAAAGTGCTTTTAGCAAAAAACCGTATTTGAGATAACAAGCCCCTCTCGTTGTTAGGCAGGAAGCTGGACTAGATGGGCTATAGAGAGGTGTCTAGGAAGTGAGCAAAGGGATTTAGGAAAAGGAGCTGTGATGTTTGTCCCATTTCCTAATTTCTACCAATAGATAATATTCAAACAAGCTGCTGCTTTCAAGCTGTGATTTAAATTAATATAACTTCCTTTGATTTAATCAGGTCCAGGGCCCCACCAAAGGCTAGACTTGGGAGTTTGTCAAAATCTCAAGGTCTCAAAATAAACTGTAGGGAAATATTCCATTTTAGGAATAAATAGAAATCTTCTTCCTTCTGATGTTGGTCAAACAGCCCTATTTTCCTTTATCAGAGTAATGACTTCAGAGAAAGGAAGTGATATTCCTTGAGGGCAAATGTACTCTTACATGTGTCGCCTCAGCTTTACTTTGGAGTAACTGCCATCTTGGCACTTGCCACTTGCACACTTGCAGGTGTTCTCTCTCTCTCTCCCTCTGTGTCCATCTGTCCTTCTCTTTCTCTTTGTTGCTCTAAAAACCCATCACTATTCAGTAACTGCCTATATTCTGTGTAGCTACCTGTGTGTCTTATCTAAATTCCTTCCTTAGACAGAAGAAGTGGGGGCATAGCCCATCTCTTATAGTATTAGGACCCTTCTGGCTAAAATAATTCAGACCAATGAATTGATTACATTGATTAAAAATTTACAACTGCAGTTTTCTTTTTATTATTCTCAAACCTTACAACTTAATTAACTTGATATGTGGGATTCTTTCATGCTCTAACATCTCCTAAATTTCAAGTAAATATGGCTACATTTTAAATCAAAAGAAACAGTTTGATAGTAAAATCAACAAAAGGAAATAAAGCTTATATGTATAGGGATGGGGGATGTGGGAAGGTGGGGAGAATGGGAAAAATGAGAATCAAGATATATCATGTACAGGTATGAATTCTCAATGTTGAATGTGATAGTGATGTATATCTAAAATGTACCAAGAAAATCAGTAATGGAAAAAAAAAGAGACACGAAGAAGTCAACTTAAGACTAAAGATGAAGCATATATTGGTTTTGCAGATTCCCAAGGGTGCCCAGTTCCCAGAAGAGGCCCACTCCTATATGGACACTGTAGTCAGTGTTGTCAAAAATCAGAATAAGTATATTTCTCATCTTTCTGGATGATTTGCCAAATAGATAACACTAATGAAGTTGATAACAAATATCAGGATACATTTAGTAATAAATATCTGTCTAAAAAGCAACAAATGCAGAGGAAATTCTCAGTATCATATCAAGTGGCACCTTGAAGCTGACTCTCTGGTTGAGAAGAGGTCATTTCTCTATATAACAGATTAAACATAATTGTAAAATAACTATCATACCTACCGCAACCTGATTAGGTGGTAAAGGAGAGATGCAGGTAACACAACATTCAAATGAAAAAAGGAGAGTTGGGGGGGGTGGATTTACCACATTTAGGGAAGGATTAAGAAAACCACAAAGTTTGAATAAGGACAGATAAGGGTAAGTAGGAGATTCTGAAATGGATAAACAGAATGAGAATAAACAGAGGTGAAATTAATCTTTTTTCAAGTTCACTTTTAAATGAAATCAATGGTGGGAAATCAATGTGGAGTTTCTTCAAAAAACTAGGAATAGGGCCGGGGAGTTAGCTCAGTGGTTCCGGCGCCTGTCTTGCAAGCGCAAGGACCCGGGTTCACCCTGGTAACCACATAACAATACTGGGTGTGGAGACCCACACCCAGCAGCAAGCAGTACCACATACCACAGTGCCGGGAGTGGTGGCTCACGCCTGTAATCCCAGCACTCGGGAGGCAGAGGCAGGAGGATTGTGATGTGAGTTTGAGGCTGAGCTCAGGGCCAGCCTGAACCACAAAGCGAGACCCTGTCTCCAAAAACCTAAAAAAAAAAAAAAAAAAAAAA